>UYRU01043405.1:6859-17414 GCA_900617775.1 Dibothriocephalus latus | reverse complement strand
TGCCTGCTACGAATCTCATGCTTTCTGCAATGCTAATAGACGGCTGCCAGAATCGAAACCAAATGCCCGACAGAGAAGGTAGGGCAGCAGAGGAAGTTCTTCAAGGTTTGACGAATGCCTGCGTGCGTGCATGCGTGAGTAGGCTTCATCGAAAAAAATGTGTCATTTCATGTGGTCGCGAACGACTGAGCCCTTAACAGTGCGACAGGAGCAGGCATGGGATAAACTGCGAGTACTTTTCACTTATGCGTGCGCACGATTTGCGCAAAGGAGGCATCTAGTATCAACCTGTGTTAGTTACGCTATCTGCGACCCATAGCGCTGGACCATAATGGGGGCTAGATCAGGGTACGGCAGGCGTTATTCGGATTGCGTTCTTGTAACACGTGGCGAACTTGGCCATGACAGGGACAGCGGTCAGTGAGGGAGGAGAAAGTGCGCTAGATGCTGCACAAGTCTACTATCACTTAAAACGAACCCAGCAACTCGCTGTCCCTGCATCATCCTGCTCTTGAGTACACGGTGGACATTGTCAAACTCGACGGTCTAACTGCCGTATACACTACTCATTACTGCGAGCAGCCACGTCTGTTTCCACGACACCTTGACAACATGATCTCGTCGAATTTGTCACTTGAAAGTGACACACTGGTTTGGATCCCCAGACCCCCAGCGCTCAACAGGAAACTGTTGCCTTATTTGTCTCAAATCAAACTGAAGAATTACACGAACGTTGTGCTCTCCGAGCTTCTTTGTACTCTGTAGAAATATGACTGCATATCGCGAAGAGTCAGGCAAAACCAACTGCATTAACTTCAGCTATATTCGAAAATTGTGTAGATGAGCTCATGGGAGCAGACACTGGACGTTCAGATTCCGGAACTTATTAGCTTCACCACTCTGAGGCATATTCAACTTCGTTAATGTGGCCATTCCATGGGAATACTATAACAGTGCTTACCAAATCATCTACTCCACTCAATGGTACTATTGTGGGAGGTACTTTTAGGCATATGGGGACAAAGATATAGGTGAGGAAGCACACTAATTGAGCAGCGAAGCCATTTTTTAATTTATCTGAGTTTTCAAACCCGCGCATGAGTCTATCTTCATAGTTAAAGGCAGCAATAAAACACACAACAAATGCAGACCCGATCGACTTCTTTCCAGCGCTGAAAACGATAATTATTGGGACTGAAACGTTTTTCATTTTTCTGCTATTGCTTCTGGTGATGGATCCGTGACGGATTTCGAAACGTCAGACGAATAAAATTCTTGCCCCAACGACCACATCTGTTTCTTATCAACGTTTAACCTCCCTGCTGGTGGTACACATCCCCCCACTCAGTTTTCCAAAGAGTAAATCAAAAGCCATAAATGGACTGATGAATTACAAACAAAGTATCATTAGGTCCACTAATAAGAGACGGCCAACAGTCTTTATGAACCGAGGAGCTACATTGAAAAATCCAAGGTCCTGCTCGCTAACAGACACTTTCCCAGATTAGCACAGAGGTCATGAGCCAAAGCAGTAACAAGTCGGTTGGATGAAGTACTCAGAGAATGCAAACGCAACAATGTGATCACGGACAGCGAATGCGATAAAACCAACGAGCACAGTTCTGGCTCGATTTTATGGCCAGCCAAAATTTCGCAAACGAAATGCTCCATTCTGGCCGATCGTCGCCCTAAACGCCATCCCTATCTACAATTTGGCAAAGTGCATGTACTCAAAAGTGAAGTTTTTCCGGGACGATTCACGTAGTCCAGCCCGATCCGCTTCCCAATTGCATGAAGGCCTCCGAGGTCGGTGGATTCAACTGAAGGCGATCATGATTTCTTTCGACCTGAGGTCGTTATTCACACACACTTCAACGAATGTAATGCAGGAGATCTTGCGCAAGAAATTGGAGGAAGCATAATACGAACTTCTGAGCCTGCTCAACGTTAGGCATCACATAATATTGTTCGTAACTGGCCAACGAAACATACTTCTTCTTTGCGGACGAAGTCTAGGCATAGACCAAGGGAACTCCAACGGCCTTCCCAGTCTCTGATTTAGTAGCAAAACTGGGCATACAAGAACTAGAAAAAAACTGCCATCATCGAGAAGGAGCCAAACATTTGGGGCCATTACGTTGACGACACGTTTGTTGTCTTCGGTAGGGATATGCTACAGAATTTCCATAGTCTGCTAAACTCAGTCTTCCCAGATAGGTAGTTCCTTCCTTGCTGCGCTCATCGGGCAAAGTCCAAGCGCCCAACTAGAGATGACGATTTTCAAGGAGGCAACGAACACCGAGCAGCCGCTTACTTTTCACAGAAACCCTCCAGTGGCTCACACAGGAAGCTCTGGAAGAATGCTCTTCAAACGAGCCCAGACTCACTATAGCAATTCGAAAGTACAACATGCGTGTCCCGATGTTCTCACGGCTAATTTAGGCGAAATGGATATCCGAAGGCGCTCATAAACCGATGTGTACGCTTTTCTCCCGGTCCAGTTGTTAGAGCACTGGACGTCTGACCAACCGGTCGCGAGTTCAATCCTTGGTTGTTTCAAGATCAGGTGTTCCGTTTGGTTGGCTGATGACGTCTAATAAGCCAGAAACAACCTATAAGCCTATAACACTAATCACTGAAGGAGTGCTGGCCGGGATCGAGTTTGAGTCTCAAGACACGACGAGGTGATTATGTCCCGTAACGCGACCGGTGGGCACTACTCTATCTATGTACCTGATCGTAATCGGCAAGACACTGAGCTCCCAGAAAACGCCTGGTGAACAAAAAAAGTATCCAATGAAACCCATTCATCTACTCCCCTTGCGTGTTGTGCTCCTTCGTCGAAACAAGAATAAATCTATTATTTTCCGAAAAATTGTCCAGTTTAAGAAAAAAATACAAACATGTTTTAGCATGTTTTGGGTCTGCAGCCATGGCCTCGGGTTACTAAGCCTTCATTTGTCAAAGATACGTTAGCTCTCAGTTCATTGAAATGTCACAGCTCTAGGTTATCGTTTCCGCAATATCTTCTTCGTGAAACTTATGTCACCAATTTTTTTTATTATCATGTTTCAAAATACTGGCTATAGCTACAGGAATACCTTCTTTGACCCACTTATTTTTGTTTGAAATCAAATGAGTACTCTCTAACTCGCAAGCAAAAAAGGACAAGCCCATCAGCTTAGGCGCGATCTTTTGCTAAAATCTGCACACGTTTGAGCTGTTTACTGTTTTTGCGGAGCTAGCCATTCAGATGGGTCGAAGAATAGAACTCCAAAGAGGAGGGAAATAATAGTTTCATTTTCGGATTTTAAGAAAAAAGCGAAGAAGAGAATTAGAAACCGAGCTCAATTTGAGGAGACAGATTTCATAACAACAGTAAGTTGGCCCACTGAGGACAATTTGGAGCTGAATGTCCAAATGGAAAGAGTCATAGGCAATTCGTCTATTTATCACAAAATTCTGCTAGCTTGACATCAATATAAACTAATATATCAAATAGCCCCGGGCCGTAATTGCTGCTGAGTCTTCTTTTCATCAAATTTTCCGTATTATTTAGATTTTAAGATATCCCCGTTTATTTCAGTTCAATGAAAAGTAACCAACGATTTATTCCAAGGGAAGCCTCATTGTGCCGCTCTCAGGATAAAAATGGGAAATAAAACAAAGTGATTGTAAAACGGAACTAAATGTGAAGTTCCGGTATAATGACGTATTGCCAAAGAGTGTTTTGCTGAAAAAAATAACAAAACTAGGAATGTGACCTAGTCACAAAAGTATGGCTGGACTTTATGAACCGATGACACGTGATATTAGTGGTTTTCAGACATTCTTCTACCAGACTAAACAAACAATTACGTAGCATAAATACTCGAGAAGACAGTTCGCATTCCTGAGGTTAATCATACGCACCCCGAATGACCAGTATACATGTGACCATCTTTACGTCGCACTGACCTTCCTATCGTCTGCAAATGTGCGAGTTACTGAGTTTTTGAAAGACAGCTGTTAAAAGATCTTCAAAGGCTATATTTATAGGCCCAATTTCGGCGTAATATTTTAATAAAGTTCCGGCTTTCGTGCCCAAAATCACTTCAATAAACAAAACGAACAGCCTCAGATGTGTTTTAAACTACCGTCTCAAATTTCGATCTTAAAATTTCATGTGGTAGGCAACCGAATGCATATTTGGCAGATAAGAATTATCGAAAAGTTAAACTCATTATTCTACAAGGACAACAAGCGAGAGTAATCATGCTGCTCTAATTTAAATTTAGCCACTTGCCGTCTTCGACTTTATTATTTTGGAAAACAGAAAACTTTTGCCACACTGAAAATTACTGAGAAATTCAGATTTAAGGAGCATCATCCCGTATTTTGTGATACATATAAGTATACGTATTAGGTTTTTTCGCGTACAACTAATACATAGGACAATGCGCGAAGCAGTGGTAGATAATTTCCCATAATAAACTATAAAAATTCGGCCAAAAGAAGGAATCAGTTAACCCAGTCCTTTATTGAGAGTCTTCAGCAAACTATTCTTTGTCAGATAACAATAAAAGCAAATGTCATCTGTTTTTTTTTCAGTGGAAAGTTTTCTACCAGGAATCTGTGCGGAAACCCCAACCCCTCACCTATTCTGCGTGCCGTCGCCGCCGACAAACAACCAGCCCATTCAGACTCTGAAGCATGTCCATCAATAATCGCCCCACACACGTCAGTAAAAGTACTGCAACAGTAAGCAAAACCACGGATAGGGAATGTGCTCGGTGTGGGTTCACCTATGCGTGCTTTCAAATGCTTAGAAATACCGTCTATCGCCGATTCTCTACGCACGATCGAAGGCGGTCTGGGAAAATACTGTGCCAACCAGAATTGAAGCATAACAAACGGCCACCGGAAGGGCACTGCAAAGACTGCCTTCCACGGGAAACTGATTTATGCACATTATTTAAAATCGCGAGCAGGTATGACTTCCCACACTGGGAAATTTCGCAAAAAAATACAACTGTAGATTGTATAGAAGCATTCTGTGCGCTTTGATCAGCACTTCAGGGAGCTGGTTGTTCAGCAGTTGGGGAGTCCTCTAATGGTGTTTGGAAGCCTTCATGCAGCCTAGTTCTGGCAAAGACTCGTATTTCTTGATAACTTTACAAATTTTTATGAACAGTGCTGTTCTCAAGCGACTGAAAAAACGCTAGAGTATCCGTTACATTAACAGTCTACTCAGAAATAATTCAGTGAGCTTGTCAACTGACTTCAGTACAAAAACCTGTTTTAGCAAAGTCTTCATTCTTGAAGAAACCGACGGTAAGTTTATAATTATTCAATGTTGGTAAGCCCCCTTTTACAACTAGATGTTATATATTTTATAAAGTGACCTAGAAATCCGTTACAACTGCTTAGTTTAAGCAATTAAATGGGGAAGAAACGCCACCGACTCAATCTGGACTGCAATTGTGATAAAAAGGAAATATTAGTTTTCATCCTAGAATATTTCTAGGAGCTCAAATGTCTTTTTAGGGTCTTAATCGGCGATACTTTAATTGCAGGCTTTAGTTGAAACCTATGCTCGCGTGGATTAGTGTTGGTACAGCTGAGTACTAAGACGTCTGCGTTATGTATAACTCTGTATGTTTTACCCGTTTTTACTACTGTTTTCTGTTGATGTCTTTGATGAAGCCCCCAAGACGGATGTCGAAACCTCAGGCGAATAAAATTTTTCTGCCAGCGATCGCTTCGTCTTTTTCTTCTTCTTCTTCTCGCTTACTTCCTGATACTCGTATGTTTGCTTGTATTGGAAATACCTGTATTTTTAAAGGGCAATTAATGAGTTCAGTGTTGTGAATAATATTCAGCACAATAGTCCTTTATTACATTTTAATGGGTAATGGATACTTTTGCATTAATATACCAGAAGAAGGATAGTAAAAGTCGGAATAATGCAAATTATCAGTTTGGAAATTGGTTATTTTTGCCACTGCTTCCTCACCAGGGATTTTACGCTTATCGACCCCGTAATTGGGATAGTATTTGGCGTTTTTGTGCATTTATCAGACAATCCTCATAGCTGGCTAGACGCACATCAAAAATAAGGCCAAATATTGTCATAAAAGTTTAAATACAGAAAAGAAACGAGGAAATTCCAATAGCAAGATGCTGGTAGGCACAAATGTAGAAGAGAAGATGTCGTATCTAACAAAATGGAACAACGGTATTTAGAGTTGGGCGAAGGGGGTAATCTCTTGCCTTTTCAGACTATAAAACACCTTAAATTCATCATAAGATGCATTTCGAATCAGGGTACAGTGCAGTTAAGGATTACTGCTTTCCCTTATTTCTTTTTTATTCGAAACGAAAAGAACAAATTCTCATTATAAAGTTAAAGACATTCAGTTGGATGAATGCGTTTTAGTGAAACGCCTTGATTTTCGAAAGCTATACGTCAGCAGATAATGGCTATTAAAACAACGTGTTTCGCGTTAGAACAGAATTGCTTTGGGTGAGCTATAGCCTGGATATGCTATATTATCTTGTATCCAGCTGTTGGTGCTCACAGTAGGCAATAATCGTCTATGAAATATCCTTGGACACGTTTACTATAAAAATTGTGAAAGTTATTGCCTCTCTGATAACTGCCAATTTTGAAGATGAAGCCAGTAGATTTCCCACACTACTATTTTCATGAAAAGTGTTAGACAAGGCTTCCCATGAAACAGGTAGCTCCCACGCCGCTTTATTTTCTGGAGTTTGTTTTGATGAATGAGGGTCCGTGCTCGTAAATATGTCGAATAAAAAACCTCCTTGGCGAAAACCAATTTTTTTCAGCTGAGGTGGTAGTCTATCCCCGAGGAAGGCAGGGCGTCACGTGAAAAACGAAAGCAAGTGGTTGCTTTCCGTGGAATAGAATGCATTATCAAATAGAGGCTCAAAATGCATACTTTATGTGGAAAGTATGGTTTGACTGTCGAAAATAACTCCAAGAACTCCTCGGCAAAATCCTCTACTACCTACTCTAATACAGGTCAAAGTGTGCTTTTCCTGGATTTTACTTATTCCACGTTTCGACTGTCTAGCCACAGTCAGCAAATTGTGTGCCAGGTTTGTGGGTAAAGGGAGGAGGTCGCAGGATTTACTTCAAGGTTAGCTGTCGGTCATTTGGCCTGATCAGTTGGTAGATGTATATACTAGTGACGCAATTACAAGTGAACATGCGAGTCTCCGGAAGTAATTGAGAAGAAAATCGCTGGGACAACACTTTTATTCGCCTAAACGTTTCGACATCTGCCGCGGATTCTTTATCAGAGACACTGACAGAAAATAGTAGCAGAAACGAATTATAAATGCACGGGAATTTGCAGTATATATAAGACACAGTCATTACTGCACGCGTATGACAAATAATGACAATTAAAGATATACGCCTCTTGTGCGTGGATTGCTTGATGATTGACAAGTGGGCCGTGGTGGAATTTGACATAGTGCAATTCCCTGATCGCTAAACACCAGGATATGTCAGCCCTACAGCAATCTAGAATGCTTCCAGATCAATTTATGTGTCCGGTTTGCCTGAAGATAATGCTAAAAATATCAACAGAAATTTTTATTAGTTTACTCTTTTTTCCCTTTAAATGTTGCCTTCCAAACCCATTGTGGCTTCGGATATACTCACCCATAAAACGAAAGTCTCCCAATAATAGAAATAGAACACCAGGCAGTGCTGCTTCCAGAGAACAACCGAGATTACGCTCCAACCCTTTGTTCGCTTCAATCCTATATGCCAGAACCGGGGGTTAGACATGCGTAACAGGATAGCAATGTATAAATTGGTTTGCGCAATGAAAGCGTCAGATAAGCAACTCATTGTGGTAGATCAGATGACTCGGTAGATGATACAATAGCAAGAATTTATCGAAGAGTGCTAGTTCACACGTTTGAACTATTCGCCCAAATGAGAACGTTACTTTGAGGCCAAACTAGCTGCTCGGGTAAAGTCCGGATGTATATAACACCCCAGACAAGAGTTTGCACTAGTAACACCCTGTTGTACAGATGACTTTACGCAAAGTTCCGGGGAACTCGGGGTTGGTACTCTGTTTAGCGTCAGGTTAAGAAAGACGGTTAGGTTAGGGTTAGTACAGCATAAGGGTTACAGTTAAGAGTGGGTAAGTGGGTTTAGACCGTCGTAATGGTTGAACTCGTGATAGTTGAACTGTGTAAATAGTGAAGTGGAATTTGGTTATTGCAATGGTAATCCGGTTTAGTACAAGAGAAACCGCAGGTTAAGACATTTGCTACATGTGCCTGGTCAAGCGGCCAACGGTGCGAAGCTACCATCTGAGAGATTAAGACTTAACACCCCTGAGTCTGAATCCCGTCCAGAGATGCACAACGATACAGTTTGGCCTGCCACGTGGATGGGGAGATATAGTACTTCCCGGTCAGGTTTCACTCGAATAGGGCCGGCGTGCCTCACCGAAGTTGGCCGGTCTGGTAATGTTATGCCAGAGCCCTGGCCATAACCACATGGACCGGGTCATGGTGTTGTGGGGGTCAACACGATATCCAATTGTGGTATGAGCGTGGCGGCACAAAGTCGTTCGTAGATGACTTAATGTTTTGTCCGGGCGACGTGAGTATGCGAGCAGCTATCAAATTGCGATATGGTGAGTCCTATCCCAACCCAATGTAATGATTTGAGGCCTTGGAGCCCCATTCATACATTTACTGCCGTGTTCTTAACCTTCGCTAGGGGTAAGTGTTAGGGTTAGGATACCGGAATAAGTAACTTATCTGATTTCTAGTGCAATTTCGACTGTTTTACGGAGGGGAGGACCGTTCCTGGTCTCCTGACCTGCGGGGAGCATATAAACGCTTGAGACCGAATTCGTCTTGCCTTTGGACCTGGGAACAGTTTTAGAACAGGCCTTTATCGGAAATGTGATCTATTCACCCATTACCTCAAAGCTCTCCTACAGCAATCTTGACCTTTAAAGACGACCAATTCGGACTGAATCCCAAAGAGTCTGCTTTCGACGCGGCAATTTATCAGAAGCAGCGCTGGACTGAATGGAGCCAAACTTCGGCAATGCACTCAATACATTTTCTACCTGGTATAGATGTGAAATGCAGATCGCACTGGCATCCTGAAGATGGTAATAAAATATTATATTGTCAATAAACTTGGCTTTATATGCTTGTTTCAACTTTATATCCAGACTGAAAATCCTGCCAATCGGCATACACATCAGATGAAAATTGATTTTTCTGAACGTTTAAAAATGTTAGTGGTTTGTAACACACTTTATCACGTCTGAAGACGACGAGGGGATCCTGCGTTGAAAATTCACATAATAAAGTCCAAATTTTCCCAAAGAACCTTTTATCTTCATAAGATGAAAATGTGTAATCGTTGCAGGGTGCCACCACACAGTGGTCCCACATAGATAAGGATGAAACTTCCACCTACAGGAGAGTCGGTAATTGTGCAAAAGCAATTCCAACAAGAGGCCTTTTGCCTGGGTTTGCGTGGGGCACGAGGAGCTATACTCTCCCACATATAAAATTATACCATCCAGAGTACAAATACATGCAGGATAGGTTTGATAAAACGAATCAGTGAAAATGCATTTGCGAAGTAAATATCAACCAAATATTAGACAGAATTAAAACAAACTGTCGATGGCCCAACAGGCAAGTCAAGTTAAATATGCGTTAAGGAAATATTTTAATAAGAAGAACTATACTATCGTGTGCTTTTTTTTAACAACTCATATATGTACTGTAAGCCCGCAGCAATGTGCGTGATACAATTTGACCGAGTTATCAGGTTACAATCAATCACATGCAATGTCGGATTAATTCTAGGCCGACCGCTAGGAAATCCTGCGCGAACAGTCAGCTAATTGCATGAGAATTGGTGGATTCCATACGATGCAGCAGGCTGGGCGGGTAATCTGGACAAATGTAATAAAATGGACGGCTCCTAGTGGGGCCTCATAAAATTATTAGTTAGGTTGTTGCCCCGGGGCCGTTCTAGAGTTTAAACTCAACCGAGGCTATTGAATTTTCCATATGTGGGCCAACTGAATTTCTCGAATAACAGATTTTTTCAAAATAAGCACATTTACAATTCATTTCGCTACAGAGACTTATATCCCGCCGAGAAAAAGTATACTGCCGTCAAAAAGTTACTGAGTGAAAATCAAGGCGGTACCGCTCTTTTTCAAAAATCGCCCTACATCTGATCACTCTACTTTGCAGTACATTTAAAAACAACTGCGAGGAAAAATTATCTTTGAAAAAGGCGAAGATCACGAATTGAGTAGTATCTTATCTTATCTTACCCAAATGTAGGTGCCTTTGGCTGCTGTTGATAATGTACGTGACTTACTTGTGACTATACGTGAAGATTTGAGGTACAGATATCATATCGCTTTCACCATCCCCCAAAGAAGAGCAAGATTAAGGTACGAGGACATGGACCGTTTTATTTTGAGACTCTCGTTTCGGACACTCTCTTGGTTCCATCGTCAGAGGAGCACGTCAGCCG
>UYRU01043382.1:1665-21249 GCA_900617775.1 Dibothriocephalus latus | reverse complement strand
AACAACATGTAAGGAAGCCCAAGGCGAAGCCGGGCTTCCGCGCTAGTTATGACTATATTCTCAAGTGCACGCTACAGCGGGAGGTTTCGCTACAGGTCTCCGAGCTAAATTGCCTAGCAGGTGTAGACACTTCGACAAGTTCTGTCCGTTAACACCACTTTACACAACCGAAAATCAAATAGTTCCTATTGAGATTGCAAAAAGCCAAACAGGTACTGTACGGATACAATGGACATTATTGAAGTCGTCTAAAACGCGTTTCGTGCTTTGCATCCAATCTGTCAATCATGGAAGTCCAATATAATTGCGCAGAGGTGTCTGGCCTGTCGGCTGTTAGCAAGGCGCCAGTCTGTGTCTTTCTCTACGGGACTTGAAGCTTGTCAGTGAACACCAGACTGACAGGGTAGTGCACAGTATAGCGAAAACTACCGAAGTTTGTAACAGATTGACAGTCGCTCGCAAACCGACAATAATACGTCCGCGGAAACTTAGAAATAATAATGAAGAGCCTTAGGCAAATACAATACTAAAAAGAAATATTAAAGGACTAATTATTTGTTGTGAAAAACAAAATTTTCTAATTACACTCAAGTCCACAGTCGTAAAAATAGCTTTACTTTATAATAGTAAATTTAAATCTTATCGCCTTCTTTATATCAAGAAACGTTTTCTTAATCAATATATTTTAAACATGTTGCCGTTTTTTAATTACAATCACTTACGGATTGTCTCCTAAATTTCGGCATATTTTCGACGATTTTCTGTTTTCAACCCATACTGCATAAACGTAGATTCTGTTCGATGTTCATTAAGACAGTTTTAAAATATCATATTTATTAATAGCATTTACTAAACGAATGGGTATTCCGATATTATTAATTTTGAAGTTAGCCATGTGCGCCATAGTTAGAAATTCCGCCAAATCTCAAACACATTGCTCACCAAAAAGAACGTCCGCCACAGAAGACTGATATTGTTATTCCTAACATTCTTAAAAAGTATATAATGAGTTACCTCTTTAAAAGCACTTTAATTAGATATTCAGCTGGTGAATATCTGTGTACGATAACGTTTTTCTGAGATCATATCAACATGAAAATGGAGAGCTTTTAAAAGTTTTTGAATGTATTCGAAAAAAATAATGCACTTTGTTTGAAAATATAAAAAAAATCAGTTCTACCTTCCTACTGGATTATTTTTTGCCATATTTGACAACTTTCAGGGGCCGCACTTTTGTATATTCCTATCTAAGTTATGCACATGCGGATATACTAGTGTACAAACACATGTATGTGTATATTATTTTGATTTAATTAAATTTGGTTTCACCTTCATCTTTGGGATAACATATATATGCAGTTTCTGTTACATCTCCGGTACTTAATACGCTACAACAAAATGCGACCAAAACATTTTTTCTGTAATATGTGGCCAAAAGCTTCACACATTAGCAAAAAAACAATGTTAAAAACTGAAATTTTTACCTGTTTCTGAAATAAATGCAATTCCTTTAACTTGGCTCCACTTGCACTTGAACAACGTCAGAGGAAATTCTCCGGTTGCGGCTGGGATATGTTTTAACTTTTTCTTACTTGTTTACGGGTTTTCGCGTAGCATAATGTCTGCTAATAAAATTTTCGTTCTCCATTTCTTAATAGCGTACAACATATCGTCGGTATTTGACTATTTCCCATTTAGCCCAAATTAGTACCTATTATCCTCAAAAACTGAACTAAAAAGACAGTTTCCCTTACTACTAGCCTTTTTTTCAAGATAAAATTCATTCAGTGGACCACAATAGCATGACTAAATTTATGCCTAACTACCAAGTCAAATTTCATGATGACGTTTGCATTTAGCCCCTGCCATACTGTATGTAAGACGTTGCGCTATTTGTTCTAGCTGCGCGGATGCCGTGCCTAAAGCTCGATGTTATGCATGTTAAGGAGGATGTGATCTCCGCGCTCCAGAATGTGCTAATTTTCTCTGTCTAGAAAATAAAACTACAAAATTATCAGCTCAAAGCCAAATAGCCATTGGACCCTCGCAGCTTATTACATTGAAACTCTTGACCTAGGGAACCTATCCATTGTCCTTATATTTTTGAAACCGTGCATCCCAAGATGCGTAATATGATCGAAAAGATGTGTAAAAAACGTTGCGCATTTTTAAATGTACCGAAAAATCGATAATTATTCGTCATCCATGGTCACTAGTAGGGTCTGATGCTTGGCGCTTTTTCAAGGCCCTTTAAAGTACCAGATCTAAATGGCGTACAAGCCAACGACCACAGTTCGAAGTCATCATGCACACCCTAACGATAGGGTTGGCTCTTTGGACAGAAAAGTGGTCGTTTAGCAACTTCCTTGCGGCGACTGTGATACAATTTATTGTGGACAAACAGGAAGATCCGTTTGTACACGCATACATAAATATTATTTAGCGGCAAAGAGGCGTGACCACCTACCAGAAGTCGCAATGCATTCGTTCGAAAATGGGCACAAGTTTGCATGGGACCAAACCCACATAGTAGGTTCCTGCCACTATAAGAATGGCCACGACTTTTGGAGGCCATTTACTCCAACGAGTCATGCATCAATAGGCATGTTGATATGGATTCAATGTACAAAAATCTCAAAAAAGCCATCAAAAAGAGCCAATTACCAGAGCCTGCTATTGACCATGGATGACGAATCATTATCGATTTGTCGGCACGACCTGTTATGTCAGCGTCCACAATTTACAATAAGGTTCGTTTCTCGTTTCCCAAAGAATCATTTTGATCAAATTGTCTTTATAACTTTAGTGTCGAAAAATACAAGAACTAGCTGAGTTAGTTAGAGAGTACAACGAAGTAAAGCGGTAGCCACCTAGCAGTAAGAATTTATATTTTTTGATGTAACCTCTTCCCCCAAAGCCTCTAGGTCGACATTTCCAGCCCTCACTTTTCAATCAGTCTAACAACGAGCAAACTACTTCACCTATCCAACTAAAGGCATCATTTATTGAAAGTAATATTAGACTGTCCTCTTTTGCCCTTTGGGCTTTAGCTTAAATTATAACAGACAGACGACCTTTTAAAACTACCTAGTATGAAATATTATCCCTTTGAGTTAAGGTTTTTCCGCCTGTTGATCAATGATCGACCTCAATTTAAGCAATATGTGAAAATTTTGTTTGAGAAAGTACAATGCGTTTATGTTGGGTGTTGCCATTTTAATTTATGCAGCTGTCTTTAAAGAAAAGAGGTACGTTCTTGTTCTTAAAGCTTTCTCATTATAAAGGATGATGAGATTATTGCAGCAAGTTAATATTCCCGATGCTTGAGTGTGTGTTGCTAATTACGAGGCGAAACTCACATCAATCACAGTACACTTTCATTCCCCGCCGGGGACTACTGTATAGGGACATTAAAAGCTATATATTTGCTTTAAAAATACTCACAGTTTGCGGAATGTAAATCTTGGGTTGTATTAAAAATGTAATTTGTACATTAACACTTGAGTTTATTCGCTAACATCAAAATGGGTAGAGCCATACCGCCCGTCACCAGCTATATTTTAAGTTTGCGCAAAAAAGTTTACATGAAAGGCATTTCCTGCGCATTTTAGTAAGGCTGAGCTGGCATCTGGTTAAGTAAATTACAAGCTAATTTTAGATATGTGAGAAACCTTCCATGTTAATCATATTCACAACATAGCCTATCCCATTGTGAAGCAAGAAGAAAAATGCTAACCGATATTTTACAAGTTTCGGACCATTATGCATATTGCTTTGATATCAGGCGTTATCTGCGTGCTCTGCTTTGTTCGTGTATAAGGAATGGTTGGAAAACAAAGATTTACCAGCTACGTTACGTGGAATAAGACAAGGAACGGCCGCCTACAAAAGCAAGTCCAGACGAAAAAAATAGTGTTTTGAGACTTGCACATTTCCTAATCGGTAAATCATATGACCAAACAAAACAGAAGTCGCCGAAAATCACGCAACATGCCGACATATACGAAAGATTGATACTCTTTTGCTAAACAGCATTGACTCAAGTTGTGATACTGATTATCGTGTAGTCCATTCTGAAGTCATTTCAGTCATAATAGGATGCCGGCTTTTAAACGAGCTTCTTTCTGACCACTAGCAAAACACCTCACAATTGTAAAAAAGCTCATAGTTAAAAATTTTTTTAAAGCCGCAGGATACCCTTTCTTTGAGTATAAAATTTAAAAAAGGCGTGATTTTCTATCAAAAAAGTACAAGACATAGTTTTTCGTGCAGGTTTTCCATAAAATGATAAAAGGGCATACCACTTAAGTAGCCCGTTTTTACAATAGATAAGTTTTACTAGTAGTCAGAATGAAGGTCGTTAAAAAGTCCGCATCCTATCGTAAATGAAATGACTTCACGATGGACTACAGAATCAGTATCACAACTTGAGTAAATGCCGATTAGCGAAATAGCATCAATCTTTCGCGTATGTCGACATTTTGCGTGATCTTCGGTGACTAATTTACATGCGATCTCGAATCTGTGTGGGCATATATAGGAGCCCATTTGGTTCACATATGTTTAGGTAAGTAACGCTTATAATTGTACTGTTGTCCTTATTTACATACCGATTTTATGGGGTGTGCCATCACACATTTAAGAGGTCACGACAAACTGACAAGCACCTTTATATAGTTGATGGTTACGCCCACATCAGGCTACTGCCCAACCGAATACTTAGCTAAATTTCGAACCTAGTTGTTAGGTTCTGGAAGCTTCAGAAGTAAGCCTAAAAGGGGGACCGGACTGTCCACCACTGAAACAAGTTAGTATACATTCGCTGTCGTCATCGACAGAAGAAGAGGTATTGTGGAGCAACGGTAGAACATTATACTCGAGAATGCATAATGGTCGAGGAATGCGGACTCGAATTCTACATCCTAAAATGCTGGGATTGGGCGTGTTAAGCTAACAACGACTGACAATTCTATACCCAAGTTGCCTTTGAACGGTGCCGTTCTCTATGTGTTTCCGTATACCTTTTTGAAAGAATCCTGAAAGAACAATAACAGATGAGATTCTGACCACTGCACTGATACGCATCTCTTCCTCAGACAAAAAAATTATTTAACAGCAGTACAGATCAAATGCTGTACAACGACATGTAGAAAAACATGAACAAACATAACTTACGCAGCAAAGCTATTGACTTACAAGCAGTAGAGCGCACCTTCTATCGGCACCTCAAAGTAGAGTAGGTTGCCTTACTCATGAATAACGTAGATTGAACTTTAAGCGAGTGGTTTAACACACATTTAAGTTTGTGAATGGTCGAGAATATGCGAGGCCCAGGTAACTAGATAGAAGAAGATAGGTCGTTCTCTGGGGCCAGGATTGTATTTGTCCGACGTTTCGAACTCTACCGCGAGCTCATTGTCAAGGAATAAAAAAACGTACAGCTCACAGTGTAATTTAAGTTTGTTTATTTTGCTCGTTGAATTGACCTAGGGCGCAAAATACTGTTTACTAGATAAAATGTCATTGCCGAACTGTATACTGAAGGAAAATAGGTGCAGATTTGACAATAGCCACAGTTTGTCAATATCCCAGGAATCTCCTACGCTAGTAAACGCTGGGGCCCAGGATGTTTTACTTGTGAGTGATGTACTATAAAAGAATATTAATAAAAATTAGAAACGTTTTAAACATATTTTCAGAGAACAGACCGTTTCGTTTTGCGTTAATGAAAATGAGGTAAGTGCAAGTATGCGATAACCCATTTTTATAAAGAAATGAAAAGTGAATTCAGTTTAGCAAATCTGCTACCTTTTGTGCAATACAAATAAGTGGTAAAATTACAAGACTGTAATTTGTTTTACCACACTAAAAACAAGGACGGTAAACAGGCATCTATATGAGCACTAGAGACATGCTGTCAATGTGCTCTGTCAAATTTTGTGTAAAAAGTGACCAAACACTTTTAATCTATAGCAGAGTAAGGTCTTATAAGGAAAATTGAAACGGAACGGGTAGAAGATTCTGAGTTTTCACAAAATTGTCAATTTTGTTCTGCCAATTTGATGTATTTTAGAATGGGAACAAAAAGCAAAGATATAAACTGAAAACTGCTCCAATATACACATAAAAATCTGCTACTTTACTTTCAGCAGAAGATATATTCCTAATCCTCAGGGAATTCAAAAAACTGGTCAGACTGTGCCATATTTATCTTGACTTTACCTTCGGCAAAGGTAATATACGCAGATATTTGACATCCAGCTATCTAAATAAAGCTATTTTTCAAGACGTATGTTGTTATGGAAATCTTTTAATATACCCTATGCACGTAAGTTTGTGAGTAATGTTGCAAGCGTTCATTTTTCCGGCATTGAATATACATGTTTGCTAAAATATGACCCAAAAAATCAGGTGGATTAGAAAGAATGCCCAAAAGCTCACAATTTAGGTAAATGCGTTTAGTAAATAGGTTATTTTGAATGTCTTGGTAAGCATGTAGAATTTTATTTTCTATTGATGGCCAGTCGACTAGAGACAGGGAAAATTTCAAAATGTTAATCACCATTTCAAGAACGATCTACACCTTGCCGCAATCGTAATCCCTAAATAATTATTAGGTCATTTTAAGAAAGTAAATTTCTCTTAGTTTACCTTGAATAGTAAGCATACGAGCGCCCCTGTCAATTTCATTTAAATTTACTAGTCACTGACCGGCATATCCGCACGTGAGCTTACGAAATATCCTATTCCTCTAACCTCCGAATAGGCACAATCAAGCAAATATCTAGTTCAAAATTAATCAAGCAGTGTATAAACGGAAGAAACAACTAACAATTCTCGTGGAACCGTTTTGGGATACATACTCGAACTTTAGGCTCTTCCGTAAAGTCCATACATTACATTACACGTGATATGGAAGCAAATGTAAACAAAAATTTTCCCAAACGATTAATTTCCAAACAATTATAATTCTGCTGCTTTGTTCACTCGTTTCGTTTTGCATAAACAGACTTCCTCTTCATTTAAAAATTACGTTTACCTAGTAAATCCGATTTTACCACTTTTAAGCAACGTACTATTCCTTAATCGCAGTGCGCTCTATTTTGAAGAACGAGTATTACTGTACTGCTGTAAGACTTTGGGACGCGCAACAGGGGTTGTCTTGTAAAAATCGCTATATTTCATCAGATAGGTGACCCACTGTGGTTGGTTAAGCACTATTGTCTTTCCTTTTGAATCATGCACTGACGAAACAGTTTTTTTAGTGGCATTGCTTTCTATTGTTCTTGTCGGCATGCAATCATGTTTATATACACATATATCTACTATCAGTTTTCAAAGAAAGTTGGCAGATGCACGCGAAAGCTCTCTCGGCTTACCTGAAATGTTTTCTCATGCGCAGCTTTGTGCCTGATCGGAGCAGAACTTATTCCCTCATATTTGGATTTATTTTGCCTCAAGCACTTGGGTGTAAACACAGTTCTAGGCGGGGCATCTGTTGCATACAGAATGTATTGGTATTGACAGAATTCAAATTAAGGGAATGTTTAAATACAATTGGCGTACAAATCAATGGCTACAATAATCACACAGCTAATAGAGCCTAAGGATGGATTTGGCTACCTAGATGATAAAGGAGTCATTAAAACGATCCCGTGTAACACCTACGAAACCATATTTTGCGCTCCAACCAGAAAAGCGGCCTTTACACGCAATCATTGGCATTAAATAACAGCTAAGAGACCAAGCCATATGTCTCAAGTACTCGTGTATACCCTAGATACTAAAGTCAATTTTTCTTGAAAAAAAAATCCCCTGCATCTGCAGCTAGCTTTCCTAAAAGGTCCATGCACTCAGAGCAGTTATTTATTAGTCAGTCTGATGCATAAGTTTTAGTGTTGAACAAATGACAAAAATGGAAGGAAGAATGGCACTCATTGCTGGCTGCAGCAGCAAACAATGTTTCTTTTATGACGATGTTTCATACGCTTACTTTTTTGCAAATTTACATGACTTATCACAAAGAAGCCTGAAATAACGAGCATTAAAAGCTTTTAAGATAAATGCTAATGCTTTTTCTAGAAAAATGTTTTTCAAATAATTGGTACAGAAAACCTATATGTGCACCACCTAAATGTTTGTGATACTTTGAAATTGCTGGTAGCCGGGGTCTTGATGACCAAGTATAAACAGAAATCCTCCAAAACAGTATGGTTTTAAGCTATGCGCGTTTGCTATCGTGTTCTATTTACGGTGCATTAGCCTTTTCATCAATCCCCAAAGAAGAGGAAGAGGAATGTACGAGGGCATGGACTAAAGTATATTGAGACTGACGTTTCGGAAACTCGCTCGTTTACATCCTCAGAGCAGCTAAGTGATTGTTCCTGTTTTTCCGTAACTGTTGTAATCTTGCATTATATCCGTGCTCGACGCACGAACTTTAAACAGCCTGTGCGCTGCTGAGTAATAGTGCGATTGACCACTGGTAGGCTCGTGTGACCTTTGACCCCATTGCGGCTCTCGTAAGTGTTGGAAAGTCATCTTGCTCACTGGCTTGCCGTTGTCGGCCGACGGACAGCTCAGTTGCTGCTATCTGCATGAGTTGACGTCAGTCTCATGCGTGTGGCGGTGAGGTCGTGTCCCACGCCGGTCACTTGGTTCCTGGACGGCTCCTCTTCTATTTTTTTCTGACCACAGTTGTAGTCCACGAACATTAACCTTCTCATGAAATGTGTTTTAGATCCAAACAAATTACTAAAGTGGGGATCAAGAATTGATTATCGTGCAGCCTGATGCCAAGATATTTCAGTCACGTCATGGTATCACCTTTTGATGAATGATTTATTTTTTGGACAGCCTCCAATGACTTCACCCTGAAAAAGATGACTACTTAAGTAGTATACGTTTTCTAATTCGTTTTCGATGCTCTCGTAACGATAAATAAATTTTATAGGAAGCACGCATAAAAATATAATGCTTCTTATTCATCTGACAAGATACACTTTCTTAAAAATTTTTATTTTCTAAATAGCCAAAGCAATTTGACCCCACCACCCATTGCATTCGTATTCGAGGTTTCCAGCGTGCGTGCTTTATACATTCACTCTAAGAAACATCAAACATTCCTCTTCCTTATAAGGAGTCGCATAACTTTCAGAAAATATTATGCGCTTACCGCGTTTTGCAAATTGACGTGACTTTCGACGGCGGCCTGGAGAACCGGCGTTGAAACTTACCCGAAAGCATGTTTCTTACTTTTCTTAAAGCATATATTTTAGTTCCAGTAATTAAAATAGAGATCATCTTAAAAGCAGCTTATTAAGTCACACCCATATGCCCCCGAGCCCCAACATTTGTCCTACAAAAACGGTGGTTATAGGATTTTGGGGGTGGGGAAATAGGATAGGCAGGAAATAGAATTGGTAGAAGTAAGTGTAAAGTGAAAACAATGAAGTTGAGGTTGTTTCCCGCGGCTGCTGGGAGCAGGTTGTTCCACATGTATTTTCAAGGTGTGCGCGGAACTTCGCGCCGCGGACTGTACTGATCTAACTCCAGAACGGTAAGTTGGACCTCATGTAAGTTGAAGTAGATGACCTCCTGACCACCATTTCAGTTTTTCGGGAAATTTAAGAAACCTGCAATTTGATAATCGGGGTTTTCCGCGATAAGTTAAACGACAATACAGGTTAGGAAAATCTACAGATATAAATCAGCAACACTTCTATGTACGGTAAAATAAAAATACATTTAGTATTTATTAAAGTATATTCCATTGCGTGTCCTTATTTTCCCACACATAAAACCTATAACCATTGTTTTCATAGGACAAAATGCTGGGACTAGGGATATTTGAGTGGGACTACATAAGCTACGCCTGCCGAGAACATATCTGAGCGAATATTATTGCTCACCAGAACGGATGTTGTATTTTGTTGACATACACAAACTGCAGGTTTGTAACACTGGCACCAGCTAGTGGCCGGTGTTTTGATTGTCCGAATGAAATCAGCATAAGACCGAAACAGCACTGTATCAATAGACGCGCGTTCTTTGTCATCCGAACCTTCTCACATATAGTTTTATTTACCTAACGGACAATGCTGAAGCTAGAATTGCAAGCTTTTTCCTCAGGAGTTTTAATACTGTGTCTCCTTAGGGCCAACAATAATCCACTTACGATATATATGTAGGCCTCTTCGAAACAATATGCGCGTTTTTATAAAATAATGCCTTTTGGATGCACTGACAGGTGGAAGAAGGGGAGTGATGACAACTTCTGCCCCAAATTTTTTTTAAAAATTAGGGACAAATATTAAAGGAATCTAGTTTCTAAGGACCATTGCGTATACCTCGTGCATTAGCAAATATACGAAAATGATGCCACACGAGATTTAGGAACGTCAAGCCACGAGGTTCCAACATATATATACCTGGTGTGTTGTCCAGACACACGCAAACGTGCAATACGATGCATGCACTATACCATAACAACTCCCGTTCGTTTGGACATGTTTTTGCATCCATTAACTTTAGCATTTCCCCCCTCCGTAGATTGGTATCCTACCACTCGTTGCGTTAGACAAACTGCAAACGTATTTTCCCCTAATTCAACTTCATAAATGAACACAAAACTCAGATATTCTATGCATAGTTATAAATACTGTTACTCCCAACGTTTGCATAGTCAATCAATAATCGTATTTAAAGGTGATAATTTGGCTCTACATCATCGTCACGTTTGTTTAGTGCTTTGAATGCTGGCTGTCTACTGGAACTGACGCTCGGAAACGAGGGATGAGGGAGCTTGGCAGCGAGGAAGAGGGCAGACGGATAAAGTGAGATTATTCCTATTTATAGATAAACCCTCAATCAGCTCGCACTTCGTTGCCGACACCAACGGGTATGCATTTTCAGTTGCCTCTCGCAATCTAAATGCTAATTTTTCTGAATCATTAAAGGGATAAATTTCATTGAAAGAGTTTTAGAAACGTCTAAACGCTCATTAACACCATATATTACGACTTAACAAAGTCTACATGTGACTGCAAACTAGAGAAAGACGAATAAATGCAGCCTAGAAGATCAAATCAAACCCTGCTTATGTTAATGTGCATGTAGACACTGTTTGAGGTTGTAAAGCAGTCTACAGATATCACTTCACGCTGTTCGTTTGCGTCTTAAATGATTAGGGCATAATATTCCGCGTCTCCAAGTTGCCGTGGCCGCAATAAGTTGGACATGGGAGTCGGACATAATCGCATCAGGAGACAACCACATGAACCACGAGTTGTGAGAGTCATAATTCCCAGACAAACAGTAAAGTAACAAGCGAAACGAGTTTCCATTCCTGTACTCCGTATTTTGACATTGTCTGAGCAGGAGAATCAGTCACGAAAGCGAACATAATTGTCAAGTAAGTATCAAGCCCACAACCAACACTGATAACGAACTCGCGGCAATTAATGACTCGAAAACGGATTGCCAAGCCATCGGCGCACCAATTTTGACATACAACTATGGTTACGGGAGCTGACAATTATATAGCACATGTGGTTAATCGCTACAAATTATAAATACAGCGAAATATATGCATAGATCACCCCAATTTGTGTATGTACCAAAATATTGTACGGTTACTGATGATAAACGATTCTCGACAGCATCCGAAAAGTCCGGCAAATGGACTCTTTGTAACAGCGATTGTATCCTCTACTTCTTCTGACACGCTGATTGGTTGATATAGTGAACAGCGGGTCCAAAAGCACGGCGTTCTATGTAACCGATCAAATTCAACCCTCCTTCTTTCGAGTAAGAGGAATCAGCTACCATCACCGCTCACACGATGTCAGTTCTTATACTTTTAACTATACCAAGCCGGCTTGTCATAGGAAAAAGCAGTGTCAATCCAACCACAAAGACCCCTTCAATCGTTCCAACTTATCGTAATGCATGTCAAAGTAAAATGAAAGTCTAATGTTGAAATGGATTTACGAAAAAGAGTATTTAGTCTTTTCCGCTGAACTTTTGAACATTAACTGGGCAGATACAACTGTCCAACTATTTATTAAGTGAGTGCTAGGTCGCTAACACCGAGTTTATTCGACAGTGCCAGGGACTCCGGGAAGACCGTAATTTGCTTACAAGCCCATCATAATTCACGTAAATGCCAATAAGGGGCCTGGTGTGTTCAACCGGGGATCTGCAGATAAGGAAGCTGGGTCGTTTTTAATCTTTTTAAATAAACATTCAGAATAAATGCTGAGCTGCGGGTAAATTTTGCGTCCTAGCTAGTCTGTCGTCTTCCGGTTAGCAGCTTTGACAGCCAATTGTATTTTGGCAGTAACCAGCAGCCGTAAGTAATCTCTATCGCCAAAAACAGGGAGATGGTAGTAGAAATGTCATTTTAATTTAGACTGCTTGAATTTTGTTTTAAAGGCAATGAAACGGTCACCATGACTCCTGCACCATTGGTACTGAACTTCCAGCGAAAACTATTTATTTCGTATGAACCGGAAGGCAGGCATCCTATAAAAAGGTTATTTCAAGAATAGGCGTCCATTTGGAAAATGAGGCAATTTACTATTTAACTTTCTTTATTAACCCAAAGGATGCCCATCCTTGAAAGCTATTCATCTTTGGATCCATTGTTAGCTTGTGGAGCCGAAGCCTATGTTCTAAAGAAATCTGAGCCCCGCATAGTACATACAGCAGTCAGTAAATATGCTCTCTGTGCGACAATTAACATTTACGATGTTACCAAAGGTTTTCAGATTTCTGAGAGCTGGCTGAAGCCGTGCATTAAAATATTGCCTGTTTCTAATGCCTTCGATAATTTGTACGCGCCCCGGGAGTACATTTTCGGCAAAAAGCGGTATTGGCCAGCTGCGATCGTTTAAATACATATTTTAGCTGAAGGGAAGTGCGTTACCTTTACACGCGGCCAGCAGGTAGTCAGTAGGATAGAACACTTGGATAATTTATCCTACTAACGGCGTGGTTATAGGTGTTTATGTAGTGACTTCTTTGTCAGTATGGTAAATCATTCACTGGAGAAAACTATTTTGGGATAGATTTCCACGGAAAGGTTAAGGAACCTATGATATAAAGTGGTATCCTCTCCATACCCCTTCTTAAGCTGCGGCTTCATGTATTCGGGTATTTCGGCCCCTGAAGCACGCACGTCTTATTTGCAGGTTTTCTGTTCATCGGTTTATCGCGTGCATCACGTTGAACTTTAAGGTGTGTAAGTGAATAATAACAGGATATGATTTTGTAAGTGTAATGACTTACTTCTATATCGAATAATAATGCATGCATGATTAAAATGTATGATTATTACATTATCAAATACATAGAATGTTCGGGCGCCATGTGCTTCGTTTACGTTTCTAGTATCGGCTGACCAAGACATGCATGCGACTGAATATTTGAAAAGGGGAAACAAATTCCTTTCCAGCATGATTGATGAAAGTGATCGACAACCGAGGGCGCAAGCTTCACCACGTCGAGGTATCTGCGACGTATCTTTCCCTGATGTGTTTTCACACAAATGCCATTTTCTTATGGTAAAGAAGTCCCTTCATCATAAAACCACAAACAAAACATGCAAGCTTGAATAAGCAATGTCTACCCCAGCTTGGGGCATCTAGATCACCTTCTCCGCACCTGTCAGTTACGGCATTTATTTTTTGTCAGATAGTGAATCAACATTCCGCCGCGTCATTATTCTGTTTACAGCCACATGCGTTATGGGCATGCAGAAAATGTATAAATCTTCGTCTATAGATCGAATTTTGATATCTATTGGGTTTTTATGCAGTTGCTTTTGTAATTTAAAGGCATTGGGAATTGGAGATGGCCAATAAAACGTGAATATGCGAGTTCCAGGAAGCAGTTAAGAAGAAGAATACGCGATCACTGGAGAAAGAATTTTATTTTCCTGACGCTTCGTAATCTGTCGAGAGTTCTTGATCGTAATGGTAATGGTAGGATAGTCAGAGCCATGCCCAGATAGGGTAAAACACGCACAAATTGCACGGTCTTTATAGTTCATAGTGGTCATCCGCGTGCGTACTATAATTATCCGCGCCTACAGCCATCGCTTGGTATTTAATTGGTACAGTGATGGCTTGCCACCTTACGGTCGACTCATTAATTGCTGCAAACGCATGGCCGAGCATGCAGCAGCGGTGAGAAAGAAAGACGCCAACTCCCAGGTTGCGCCGAGCATGCAGCGGTGGTGAGGAAGAAAGACGCCAACTCCCAGGTTGCAGCTCATTCGACGGGACCCGGCCATATTTTCAAGTTTAAATAGGCCGACATCCTCGCAAGAGGTGACAACCCGCATGGGCCGCGAGCTGCTCCAGTCATGGTTTTCATGTTTTAAACAATTTGGCGTTCCCTTACTGCGTACTGAGACATTGCCTGAGCAAGACAATCAATCAACGTGGGAAGGGCCGGGCCCATCAACAACTCTGACGACAGCGAGCATAATTGTCGCACACTTACCGAGCCCGCATCCGACACGGAAAAAAAATCGTGGCAATTAATGAGTCGAGAGAATCCGAAGTCAGGAATATAAAACTGTTGTTCCAGCGATTGCGTCTTCTTCTTCTGAATCGGAGATGGTCGATTGAAAATATTTTTTCAGAAACCGTATGAACGGAGTTGGTTGTTTGGAGAAAATGTTGTAGTCTATAAGTTGGCGAAGAATAGGTGATTGAAAAAATGAAAAGCAATGACTCCGATGGTCATTTAGCTTTTCACAAAGATAAATTGTCATTTATCTTTCGTTGTGAATTCAGAAACGAGGTCAGTGTATTCGGTCTTCATCAACTAAATCCCATGGGAAACCTCATTTGGAGATTTTTTTAGTGTTTTTTCTCGAGAGTATTTTGATGAAAGGCTTTCAGTCTCTAAAGTCGACCTGATTCATCACATGGGGGGATGAAGTCTCGCCGCAACTAGACTATACCAACAGATAAGTTTCCAGACAACACAGTTTTGCACCCTAATGCTCCTATTCACGTCCCAAAGGAGGTATAAATTAGCATACGATCAGACTCATGTCTAGACTACAGCCAACGCCTCCAACTGCCACTACGAAATATTCTAGTCCTGCTAACAGACCGGACCTATGTATTGCGCACCTTCGTTAATCGGTGCGTGCGCAAACAAAATGGATAACATAATCGACCACACAGTTTGGCGAACGATTTTGCACTTTAAAAACGCCTAAAAGAACGTCGGGCGCCTTCTCGCACCTTCTGGAGTTGCAGTCGCCCACAGACCGTAGGCAAGCATAAGGCTTCAGATAATCAAACCCCAAGGACACACTGTTACAGCAGGAAACATCTGGAGTTGTCCATAGGATCTGGCGCAGTTGCGGATAAAATAACTACGTCAGAGAAACTGGAAGACATATCAAGATTGGAATTGTCGAACACGCAGTAGGTGCTGAGAACTGAGGCCAATTCTCAGATGGTGCCCCTCTTGACAAGACCCGGCCACAAAAGACTGAAATTCTCGCAAAAAATACAATCATGTGAGTTGCGAATTATTTCAATCATGGTTCATGGACCACCACTCCACAAACAAATAAAGCGACCTACCCAATCCATATTCGGTGCTACGACTCAGATTGACCAAAACAAGTCGCCATTTAGGGAACAAACAGAACAACATATCGTCTAACGCGAACACTGGGGAACCAGTTGGCCGCGCAATCACCACGTACGATTCCACCACGTGGGAAAATATTCAGAAAATCACGGCTGCACACTATTCATCAAGCAATCAGCGTCCAAGCGGGCAAGTATCCTCGATAGAGAAGTCGGTAATTGTCAAACGTGGGCAGAAGCATAGCGACTATACGAATCCTGCAATCCCCTGGACTATTGTATCTAATTAAAGATACACGACGGATTTAGAAACAACAGGCGACTAAAGTCTTGTCCATCTTGTTCTTCTTCTAAAAGTTATTGGTGTGCTTTAAGAAGAATGTAAGACAAGGCCAGTATTGAATACAGTAACAATTGAATGCCATGATCAATGCTCTTTTAAAGCCGTCTATCACCACTCTTTTACATTTTTCGAGGTCGGCACGAATAATAACAGCCTGTTTCTCTAAATATAAATTTAAAAAGAGTTCTAGCATGCGTATCTGTTATTGCTTTTAATTATTATCTGACATTTCATTTATTACTGCCCGTTATAATAGGCCTTAACTTACTTTTAACGACATAGCGTTGTTTTTTGGATTCACTTATTTTTGATAAGATAATACCTTTATTATCTTATATGTCATAGTTTATAATTCAAGCCATGGCTTCCCATGAAGAACTGTGCTTTTTCCAGAACAGGGGAAGTTTTTCGCTAACTCATGGTTTTATTCATATTTCTGTGCGCTCAGTTAGTCGGTCTCGAAATGAAACTAAGCACTGACAACATAGAAAAGCTATTTTGGCAGCTGCTGAGTTGGTGATGATGCTGATGCATATTTTGCGTTTGCGGTAGATGATATGGTTCACTTGTGTGTACTTTATAGACGAGACTGACGAGAAGAGATTAGATTCCTCTCCCTTTTCACAAAATATAAGGAAGCGCATATGGCCCGCCAGGCCCACGCGTGGCGTAAACTTTCTGTAACACAATGAACAGAAGAGCCTGATATGTGCTAATTTCGTGGTGGTAATGTCATCAGAGGTGGTGACGCTGCTGATGTGGAAGTCGACAGCACTGGTTAAGAGGCAATTTCTGAACCTCTGAGATGTTTTTATTCTTCTCGAAATTTCAGTGTCTTCCCTGTCGCATACGATCGCTAATAAAATCGAATAGGCGAAGTCCAGCTAGCAGTCCAAAAGATGCGATCGCTGGAACTAAAAAATTATTTGCCTGCGCTTTAGTCTTTTGTCTTTGACCACTCATCAGAGATAACCATGAAGCCTCTATTCTGCGGTTATCTCTGATGAGGAAGGGTACAAGACAACATCCGAAACTTCAGTCCAATAAAAAAATAGTTCCGTCGATCGCATTTTATACTTCTATACTTGTACAATGTCTGAATATCCTGAAGCACGAGCGCCATGGTATCAGATAGTATTGCCGTCGAAGCTAAGAAAGACTGTAATGGCCGTTTTCTGGCTTATTGGCTGTCGTCAATCAGTCATAAAACGCCAAGTGGTGCATTAACTGCAGCCGGAACTCAGAATTTTTTTGATGAGTGTCGGACACTCTAACCATTGAGCCGCGAGCTCGTTGCTGGTTTAGTTTGGGAGATATGGACACTATTTGATGAATGTCCACCGACCGTTAACGAACTCACAAGTCTCAATTTCCTGGGTCTCATTGCTCATGCCCTGACACCATCGCTAGCGGCTACTACTCTAGGCAGATATTATTGCAGGCAAGGGGCCCGCTGAAATGCGGCCCAAGGCGAAGAGAGGCAAGTGAGTTCCATTAGGGGTCGATTAATGTTCATCAAGAAGAGACACTGGTGTCAGTCTGATGAGTTACAAAGTGATCTACCAGGCCAATGTGTGACATAAAAGTACAGGTCGTAGTCAAGTCGGTACTGGTAGTGCAAGGACGAGGGTGGTCGTGGTGGTGTTGGTTGTGGTAGGTCGGAAGTCCTTTCATGCGTGGTGGGGAAGATGTTGTTCATCGGCATCGTCGGCGCCTGTCGGCGGTGTTCGCGTGATTGATGGTGCAGGTGTAAGTAGGCATTGGGGCTCTAGAAGTTTGGTCTACCCTGCTAGCGGTCGTCAGCAGCATGACTGCCGTGGTCACATCGATAGTGGGTAGCACGGGTGAAGGTGGACGAATAAGTAGCCGCATACTTGTAGTAATTACATTATGCAAAGTACTACTACTATAAGAAGAAATAAAAATACAATGAAAAATAGGCAAATATTGAAAGAGAAATTTCTGTCTGTAACTAGGACCTAAAACTGTCAGTATTAATGTCGAGTGAAATGGTTAGCCTACCATTTTGTGTATACTGAAAGAACTTTTGCATTCTCAAAATGCCTCTAGATGTTTCTGGTATTATATGTAAATCACGTTTAGATCGTCCCCGAAATTCCGACAAGTATTTCACGATGGACTGTGCGTTCACACATGTTTGCAGTTAAGTTAACTTCCTTTAAAATTATTTATTTAAACGTTCAAAAGAAGATAATTCTTAAAAGAATTTAACATAAAATTAGCTTTTGATATCAGTTATTATGAAGAGTGTCGATATTAGTATGTGCAAAATGAAATAAAAGTTTCTAATGTAAGTTGTTTCTTTAAATGAAAATTTTACTTAATAGTCGGCTGAAGAAAGTCGACATAAGGTACATTTCCCATGGTAACAATGATGAGACTTGGTCGACTTTTGATTTTCCTGAAGATTCATGATAGCATTTCAGCTGGAATTTAAAAATAACTTAACTTTCTCTATATATATCAGAGCGTATTTAACGTGTTGGAGTATTTTGAGACCAATTTCGAAGACTTATAAATGAACTAAATAGTATCGGCATGTATACTAAGATTTGGTAAAAACCGAAAGTCCACTCCGTTTCTAAAGTACACAAAATGTCAACTTTTTTTTAAGATATCTAAGAACTGACAAGTTCAAAATAATTGCTTTGGTGTTCCTTTACAATGTAAAAATACGTGATTTTGTTTTCAGTCCCAAATATACGGTGCAGTAAAACAAAATAGCTTCAGGTACATTGATTACAGCGTTCTGTATATAAAACTTAAGGAGCTGGCAAAAACCAACTTCTTTATATGAATTCGTAATTTCCTACTCCAGTGGATTCACTTGCATTCCATCAACTTCTGGAGGGGATGGATTTTAAAAATATCGCACTTAATTTGGTGTTCTCCCAGGGCATAATGCATAGAATTATAAAGGTTGGATCAGTCGCATTGAACAGCATAATACAATGTCTCCGATATCACAGTGCTCCCGATTTCGTCAAAATTAACGCCTATTGCTGTCAATAAACTGAACTAAGAAGGTAATTTTCCTTAAAAAAGAGACTTTTACAGGATTCAATTGGATGCAAATGACGTCGAATTTCGTCACAATCTTCGCATGAATTCTTAGACTTACTGTATGGATGTATAGTTGAAGGAGCCCTCACGAATAAGAGTATAGTAGATGCTCGACACCCTGTGCCTTGGAGCTTACTTGAATACTATCGCAGACAGGCAAATAGTGGCAAATAGTACTAACAATACACACTGGCTAGCGCGCTGTGGCTTATATAAGGTCATCTTTTAACTTTATCTTACCCTGGGATTCTAAAGCGCGTTCTTTGATCATTGCTTTTACGTGCCACGTTTTGCAGCGTTTATGGTCCGCTATTGTCCGGAATAGTGACTGTCATGGACAGAATGATCACCGATCAGTTTGCAAACACACCCGCCTTCATGAGCCCCTTCCCACCCTATTAAATGTTTTCGGTTACACATCAAAGAGTTTCGTGCCCCTAAATAAACGGCAGACCAGTGTTTTTCAAAGCCCTCAGTTGCCAAAGCAGTAAACTCGATTTCCATGTTATCTAGATGTGGATTTCGGTAAGAAAGAGA
>UYRU01043381.1:2566-13900 GCA_900617775.1 Dibothriocephalus latus | reverse complement strand
TTTTCGACATCTCCGGCTCAGCAGCATATACTGCGCACTCCCATATGGTCTTCACGATATGTTCTCTGACAGTGTGAATCTCGCAAAACAGTGCCCCATGTTCTGCAAGACGGGGCGTCAAATAGCCCATTAGGCCAAAAGATTAATTTCCAAAAAGCTACCTTCGCTTACACATGCATAATCTTAAAATGACTTCTATAGGCCATAGTTTAGGTTGCAGTAGTTTAGATTCACCTACATTCGGGCCATGCATTCTGCTTGAATTCGCAATAAGCGTTACTTCTGCGAAGTCGCAGTTCTCTTGGAAACGAACTACATTGGTATAAATCTGCTACTATGTTACTTTATACGCCAGATACTCCACTGCCTTGTAATCAAACCTTAAAACAGATGTGCAGATTCATAGGCCTTTGTGCACTTGATGGAAATTATTTTCAATAAGTATGTCGACAAAAAATTATTCAACAAAAACAAATTTCTATAAACTGTTTGAAGGAGCAACGTAAATTTACGACCTATTATAAACGTGTTTACAAGTGAATCGAGTTTTGCCAGCTACATTTAAGCTATAGCAATCAGATAGACACGGAATGTGGAAGAAACGCAAATAACCAGCTCAGAAATACCCAGGCATGTGACGATTTTAAAATAAAGTCTTCCTAGGTGTGAGCAATAAATATTTACCTTATGGAATGCGATATCTTGGTGATTACTTTAGTTACTTACTGCCTAATACTTCCATTGCATATTTTCCACAACAGGAATTCCATTGAATATTAATGTTCTACTATATAAGTAAAGTATATTTCGTTTACACAGCGGTGTAATGATGCACAATAGAAGTTTCAGGGGCACTTGGACACTTGCTTGGACACTTGCTTTGTACACTTGGACACTTTGCTATATTCCGTAATCAGTGTGTTGGGGAAACTATCTTATATTCATAAAAAACTCATACGTTCGAAAATTGAGTAACCCATTTGGAAATAAGTAGCTAACAGAATACGTAAATAGCCATGATAAAAGTACTGTCATTATATTTTGAAGGAGTTGTTATTCCTATATTTATTTGACATTCAATAAAGGGGGCGTTTGCAAGTTCGGGTTATGCTGTTCTCCATCACACAATGTAGAAGCCGATGATGTAACCCGTAGCGGTGAGTGACCTATGACATTCAGTGTTTCCAAATGATTGGCCATAAATGCGGATTCTGTTTTACTTGTTTATCAAAAGTTTCCGAATAGGATACATATTTTTTAAAAGCATTCCTTAAATTAATGTGAACTTGCACATCCTTTCGAGAGCGCACGGTCATAAAGGTCATGTTTGTAGGATCAATTAGAAATGAAAGCTCATTGCCGAGAACAAGAAAAGTCCACAAAATGCGCTGTCGATAAATATGCCCTAAATCATTAAGTAGGTGTTTTGCTGATTGAGTTCTTAATGGTTAGAACCTTGGAGTTCTGTTCAACAAGTCGCTGTTTTGAGCCTACAAATGCGCGTTATGAACCAGAAATGGCCACTGCAGTCTCACTTGTCTTTGCTTGTCATATTCAAATGTCTGTATACTGTAATCATTTTTTCAAGAAAAAGACCAGCTACAACTTGGGATGTTTGCTCTTTTTTTAACTTCCCAGAAAATTTGCAATATTATTTATGATTCCAGTGAAAGAACCCTTCTCTATTTTTCCAATGGAGGTTTTGTTGTAGTTGTTTAAGTTTAGACCCTGTTTTAAGATCATACGTCTACAAAAGAATGGCCACAGAACCATAGAGCTTATGTAAAATCTAAATCTTCTAACCACTCCGTTTCAAAATTATAGATAAACGGAAACTAGATCAAACAAAAAGTTCTGTCCACGGATTTAAAATGTAACATAAATTTCGGTAGGTTCAATTCGTCGTAAATCTAAGAGATCAGATTGCAAGCCCAAACAAATATCGGGTTATGCAAACATTATTATTGCGCTGTGGGTAATCAAACACACGGACTTGCGAAGCTTAACTTGTAATTTCAATAAAATGTATAGTCCTCTGTAGATAAACCAATTGCTTGTATCTTGGTTTATCTGACGGCAAGTTTCCCGGATAAATCTTTGCGAGTTTATGTTATCCATAATCCACAGGAAAAAGCTGGTGGATGCGGAAACGTAGTTTTAGATAGCTGTTAGCATAGGAGAGCCCCGGAATATCAGTAAACTTAGGTTTCCCATTAAATATGTAAACATACATACACATAAGACGTGAGGATTAAGGAAAAGTTGGTCATTTCACTTGCCTACAGTTGATCATACCAATTTCTGTCATCAATTTTCATGCGACAGCTCATATTGCGTATGTGTATATCGAAAGTGCAAAATATCCTGATTGCCATAAACAAGGGAGATGCCTCCTTAAAAATGCTAAATGGAGGTTTCCCCTACTGTATTAACTAACAATGTGAACAGCAAATTGCTGTTAGGTGAAAAATATTATTATGTCAAGAGGGCTCTAATCGCAAATTTGCCGATATTTTTATATTTCATGTCGATTTTTCGGCTCCCCTTCATTGTCGTCGTTTTCGAGTGATATTTAGACTTACTATTTTAACATTCTATTGGAAATGACTTATGTGCTTTTAAAAATACTAGACCATCCTCGAGGTAATGGATCCAGGCTATATGTCATGCCTGTTATGGGTTATTTCGTGTTTGCGATTTGCGCGATGATAGTTCGTACGCAGCTTTTGCTGCCACATATCTTGTCATATAGTTCTATGGAATTTCCAGGGTGCTCATTGTTTTATTTTTTCAACATATTTGAATAATTAGATTTTTAGTGGCAGTTAAAGTGCCTATATGATGCTCTAAGTATAGGTGAATGGCAAACAGACATGTAGGAAAACACTTTTATCTTGCCCCTCTTTACCTACACCATATGCCTGCTGGAGTCTCACGAAAACGGCTTTGGACTTACGGACAGCTTGCATTTTGAGATAAATTAGTGGTACATCCTTCCAGGATGAAGGTGAGGCATTTACAATTGTGCGGATCACATTGAACAGGCCCTGTTTACTGCCTTTACCATTATTTGATAAATTGAATAGTGTTTAAGAAATACAGTGATGCTAAACTCCAAATGTCTGTTTTCTATCGCAGAAATCAGACGTCAGATAAAAAGTCAAATAAAAAATAATTAGCTCGAACCAGTTGCACAATAACTTAATCGGGATAAATGAAAAATATTATGCGGTATTCGTTGTATAAAGTCAGTGCTGATTGGAAGGTTTATGTGACTGCTAAACATATTCCTGAAAAGGTATTTTGCATCGGTACTCTCATGCGAAAACCTATTTATAAAAGTCATTTGGGATAATCTTGAAAATAAAGGAAACTTTGACAATATTCAGTACGCAAAATACATAAATCGCATGGTAGCCGATATGTTTACCTAAAAATGGGTGCGGTTTTGGATTTTCATGCGTGCAGGACTTTTTAACGTTCGCACGTCATCAGATATGACTTTTTGCATTGATAACTTTGACTTATAAAACCCACTGATAAGATGTTGCAGTATCGATCATCTTTTATGCATTTACAGTATGGCCCAAGAACCGTGCTACTTCGCTGACAATATTATGACGCTATTATGATTCATTGAGCGGATTTGGTCCTGAGAAAGCATTTTATTGTAGGTAAATCGCCCTTTAAATTAGGTTTATTCAAGGGAATGTGTGTTAATTTTGGCAAAATTGGAAGTCATCTCATATCAAAGGAATCTCTTATGCCATTTAGTACGATAGAACCACACTTTTGATGATTATGCATTGTGCTATGGACGAAATCCAAAAGGTACCAAAAAAACATTGACCGAAATTTCTCAGATGCAAATGAGGACAAATTCAGAAAGAAGGAACGGTTTATGTGTTAAAGATTATGTAGAGCTAAGCTTTGAATTTTTTTCTGCACAAAATAAAATGAGACAAACGTTTCGGTCGCATTTTGTTTTGTGGCATCGCTTTCATGGCGAATAAGCATAAAGACCATATATGTTACTGTGAAGGTAATGTAAAGTAGGCCTAAATAAATGTAAGTCTTGAAGAAATACACATTTTTCAGCTTTGTTATTTCCTAAAAATTAAATTTCTGTTCGCAGTATACATCAGTATTTCTAAGGTCTATAGGCATAGACCGAAACTGTAAGTGTATATTTGGGTTCGAACCCGTCAACCACTGCGAAATATGCACTTGCTGCCAACGGACAGACTATGGTAGTTTATATTTGTGTTGCAAGTTACCATACTAGCAGACGTTTAGCTAGCACGTAGGCAGTCGATATGGTGAGTTACAACATCGATGTACTTTTTAAACTGTACGTGCCGCTTATGGCTATTTGGGAACAGAACATACAGAAGAGTAGCAATTTTTTCAAAAATGGTCATATGTAAGGTCAATTTTTTACATTTGCAAGCTTACAACAGATCCTGGAAGAAATCCATTATAGCGAAGGCTGATCTATTATAATGGGAAAAGTAAGTTCTTTCATTTTGAGACAAATTAAATCGTTTATCTTCAGGCAACTGTTAAAAAGATTCAAGAACCTCCAATTTCCTTTTGACATTACCTTAGAAGAAGGGAATAGACACAGAAATTCGTCAACTGAATATCTAATTAAAGCACTTTTTAAAGATGTAGCGTATTATAGAAAGCCTGTTTATTAATCTTAGAAGTTTTTTTCCGCAAGTGTTGCATGCTCGACAATGAGGTTTGCTGTTTTGAAACATTTCTATACATGGCCATCTTTACAGTAACACATATGCAAAAAACCAGTTTTTCTGTAAATGCTCTTGATGTATATCCTATTTTAAAGATTTTGATTATAACGTCGGACAGAACCTCAAAATGCTGGAAATTATGCCAGAATTTAAAGGATGATATAAAGTTAATAGCTATGCATTAATGGTAATATTTAAAAAAATTGGCTGAAGAAAATATTTTCATATAAAGAAAGTGGTTACGTTAAATGTTCAATTTCAGAAAACATTTAAATTTTTTACTCTAATTCATGGCAATTTTTTTACGTTATCGGAATTTGCAGATAATCAGGAAGATTTTATTATTCTTAGTACTTAGTACTTCTTATAGTTATTTTTAAGTTTAAAATTTTCTTGATTTTGTTCATCATAATTTTTAGTATTTTGTGAATGCGTTCTCACCGCTATGCGAGTAATGATAAACCTTTTGCAAAGTTGTGCATATTTTAACGTTTTTCGGGCCGTATTGTAGGTCAAGCAAAAAATTATTGGAATTTATATTGAATAGAAATTCTCCAAGCCATCGTTTTTTGAAGCTTAGATGAAAAACAAATTTGAGAACTCCTTTTCCTTATAGGTCTATTGCTGATTATCAGTTATTGTTATATGTGCACCATTTTTAAAAATTTTCACTGAGAACGCTCTTGCTAGACGGCCTTACGTACAGTTTATCGGCCAGCTGAAAAATGTTATGATTAAATTCTTAACTTAGTTCAGCCAACTAATGGTATTGTATTTCGTTAGCTATCCCTTCCGCGAATCTGGAAATAGATAATAAACATTTGGCTATCGGGATCTTTGCTAAGCTTCCTTAGCCGCCTGTAAGCCCAGGATCGTGCAAAAGTAGCGATGACATAACGACGGATAGGTAGCGAATGTGTGCAAGGAAATATAAAACATAAATTACAACCAAATGCATTTTTTCGGCCTACTTGTGATATGGCATCTTTCTGTATGCCGTTTTGTAAACGCAACCTCTAATACTCAGAGGGTTACTTCCCTTAGCTGCTTAATAATGAAGCAAAGATGATCGGGCTATTTTTTGAATTCATCCTTACCCAAATTCAAATAGACAGCAGAAATAGCGATGAGAGTTATCGGATGAGTAGAATTATTTGAGCCTACGCGCAATTGTCTTTATTGAAAAGGATGCTACCCTTACGAAACGCATGAGAAGGCTTGTGATTCCCAATATTCCAACGACCAAGGCAAACTTATTTTGGTAAAATATCTTGGGCACTATGCAGGCAAGCTGATGAATGTTAAATCTGCCTTCATTTTCAAAGCAACCTTTTCATATTTTTATTACGACGGCTTTGTGAAATATGCTTCCGCTGCTCCAGGGCAAAAATATAACAGAGGTAAACAGGCTCTTAGAAATTGCTCAGATGACTAGGAAACGATTTTGCCAAAAGCGAATTCAAGACACCGGTTTTCCTATTCACCTCGGATTAACATGTTTCTATTCTTCCTAACTGAGAAGATTGTATTTTCTTTGTTCATTTTATATTCGGTTAGTTTTATTCGAATAACTGTGTGTAGTCTAACGTGAAATCGTTACGAAACACGCAAGTGCGTCGACGTGATTTAAAACAGTTATCAAGTAACGATTAAAAAATCCCTCAATTAACCTCTAGGATTTTTGCGTATAAAACAAAGTCAACCTTTGCCACAAATGTCAATTTTGACAATATAAATTTAAATATATTCCGTGCGATTTAAAGGACAGACTAAGCATCGAAAAACACATCGCTACATCATACCTTTAGTAACACGCACAAGTTAATTAGTAGGTTTAGGAGTCTTTATTCCTATATTTGCACTATTACTATGTTTTGTATAAAACATAGTATGTATGAAACATAGTAAGCTTTTTGGTCTGTCCACAATTACTCAAATTCATATTTATTCAACCTGCCCTCTTAAGAGACAACACTTTTTGTGTGTGCCCGAGGCGTTTTATTATGTTGAAAAATCAAACTTAACGGTCACCCAAAATAATAACCCGTCCCGTTACATTTGGACTGTAACTTATACAAGTAATCCTTCTATGTACTTCTAACAAAAGACATTTTCGTAATATCTATAACGATTTTCAATCTGTGCCCAGATGGCTTGCTTTAACAACAAGATGCCGTGGGGGGGCGCAAATAAAGAATTGCTGTTTTGTTTTAAATTAAGGACCATTTTTTGCAAACTAGTCCTTAATGCAGTCTGAAATATCCCAAAAATAATATCTTATGTGCTTGCGTATAAATAGCATTTCTCGCGAAGAACGTTGTAACACATTATTTTGTATACGCAGCCATTGTAACCATCCCAGCTCATTTAGATTGGTTTTGGTACAGAAGCGCAGTTTATGTTTTGCAGATTGAAATAAGACATGCAAGGAATGTATTAATTCCAATATTAATAACGCTCCTTTCTAATTCATTTTTTCAAAGCTTACCATTGCTGGCAATCATAAATAACATCCTATGCAAGAAACAGCTCTTCGAGTGTTTAGTACAAATTGTAAGAATTTTTTACCACGAAAACGTATTTGCCTCAGCACAAATCTCTGCTTACGCATGTCACAAGGAAACGTTCCAACTTGGCCTCTGCGACATTGTTTTTATTGTTACATCTGTCAAAAGTATACAATTAGGTTGAGCTGTTTTCAAGCTAGTAATCGTTACAAAATAGAACAATACTTGGCTTACATAAAAGAAGAAGGAATTCAGACAGAAGATTTCATACCAGAGACTGCACATAGTTGAATCGAGTGTTCTGCGCCCACAGTGTCGCAATTATTTCTGTGTTCTTTGTATAGCAATTTATAGACCGATTCTGCAAGTTTATATTCACCTAATACGATTTAGTATCTCCCATACGCACGTAGCTTATTAATTATCTGTTTTAAATATCTCCTTTCTGAATGTCTGTGTGATGTTTTGGACGTTCAGGATAAGATTTAAACTGGTTCCTGGAACTTGTATATTCACGTCTATTGAGTGTGGGCGTTGTTAACCATACAAAGCGCTAGTGGTTCGATTGTGCGAAAGTCATTAGAACTGAGTGAGTATGGTAGAAATGTGGTGTTCACGAAAAAAAAGAACAGATGGAAACCCAAGCAAAGATACGTGTTTAATACTGATGTCATCAAAAATGCTGTTACGTCTAGTAAGCCCTTTCTACGCACACAACGCTTGATTTGTTTGCACTTTTACTCTGGCAGTCGCAAATTGATTTTATAATTTAACTATTGCCAGTAAAAAGGATTCCTTGAAAGAATTTACTGCTGCACTTGAGTAAAATATTAGATTAGCTTTGCCTGCGTATGAAAACCACAACCTATGTAATAATCTGTCTGTTTTTTTTAGTCAGGAGATTTCACTATCTGTTTATGCCTTCATTTTTTACATAATTGCTTTGCGAACATTATATAAAATTCCTTTTACCAATTGACGAAATCAAACCAACTGTCCTCCGTTATTTTCACTATGACAACTTAATATCCAAGTGGGATTCCATTAGAGTTTATTAGCCATGGTCGACCTCTCAGAGACCTAGCCACATGATTTCGCAATTTTTTTCCTTTGAAGTTAGAAATGGATACCGCAAATTTAATTATGCAATTTTTTGTCCTCTAGCTGTTAACGCTGTATACACAGAGCCATTCAGTTTCCCAAGCGGATGAATGCATACAATGTTTGGTGCTGGAAAGACTTTTATGAATAAACTGATGTTACAAATTATAATTGTTATAATCGTCCTATGCAAGTGCTATAGGTTATACCTGATAAATACTTCTGGAAAGTAAAATGTGTGGTTATGGCTCAAATTGTTTCATACCTTTTGAATTCACGTGAGTTAATTTTTTGGATTTTTATTCTTCGGTTTTACTTCATGGATTATCTTGTTGACATCACACTGTTACCGAGTAAAGAACACTTACGGTAGTAAACACATTCTGGTATCGTTTTCCGTGGAATATTTTCAGGGAGAAATTTTGCAAATCTATAGGGTTTTACTGAGGAATTACGTACACTATCAATAAAAGTCTGGATTTAAAACATGCAAGGAGCAATGATTGAGTACAGATAACACTATAATACCACTGATTTACCTCATCCATATTACTTGCTTGATAATCCGCCTAAGTTTCCAGCAGTTTTATATTTTTAATGAAATAGATTTGTATTGACAAATCACTACGGGCTATAAATACTGATGGGTTATCGGCGATCATAACATCTCCTGTCAATGACGGAACTAGTCAATTTTTAAAGGTCAACAAGGTCTACCTTTCCCTTTTATTTAAAGAGCTTTCTCACAAATAAACTTTTCTTCTTATTTTGAAACGACAATATACACAAAAACTACCAAAACCTTGACCAATTTCGGTGTGTACAAACTATCCTCTTCTTGATTTTAGGGTATAGCGTTGCGGTTGAGCTCAAGCGGTCGTTGTATCGTCAGCCGTATAATGTATGGAGGATTAATACATAAAATAGGTAAGTTGAGATGAAACGAGCGTAAAATTCTTCAAAATGTTTTTTGGCTTCCTTTTATGCATTTTCTGTTTATCTTTTGGATTCCTTTCATTTAAGAAATGTTGCTTCTAACATTTTGGTTTAATAGTACGATATCTTCTGGTCAACACGAAACTATTAAAATATATTCTGACTGTGCACAATGCATGGCATTTGGAAAACGTGGCTCGATATATCTTTCTCCTTGATAATAATTTTTATACTGACGGTTCGACTGGTTTTATCGGCTAAATAATAACGGGATAGTACATTCACTCATTCCCAGCCATACACATTGTAATACACACAGATGTTAGAACACGTAAAATAAAAATAAAAAGGTGGTGTACAAGCGTTTTGAGTTAATCATGGTCACCTGGTATGTGTTCAATTTGCAATGGCAAAGAAGCCTAAGGTCTGTTTGAGCACTAGCAATCCACGTAGTGTGTGCAAAATGGTTTGTTTATTCAGAAATAATGAAGAACATCTTGCATTACATTCGTCCTTGTTTGATCAGATCGGTATGGTATGTTATAATCTATAATCTAAGATGCCTATGAAAAAAAATCATAAATCGTGCAATGTCTGTAGGAATGAACATTAATCTAAGAAGGATACATTTGCGTTCAGCGGACTTAGCTAAATGGTAGGACCAAAATAATAATTTTCAGTACCACTTAATAAAATTCCTAGCATTTTCCGCCGTTAGCCGCCTTTTTGGGTAAATTCGAATACACATGTGGTTGAATTATGCTGAAACGGATCTTGTTCGCGTCAAAGATTAGCTTAGCCCCTTCATAAGACTGTTATTGGGAAGGAAAGACGCCTATCACTAATTTTTTCAGAACAACTGATTGTTGACATGTAGGAAGTCAAAATGGCAGGGACAGCATCCGTGTCAATATATTCAAACTACTTAAGTTTATTCTAACACAGTCCTTCATATAAGTATATTAAGGATTTTCCCCCAGCAGATTCGATGTTTTTCTTGTTTTTTTCGACTGGCAAAGGTTGCTCAAAAAAAATAACTTCAAGCCTTGCATGATATGACCATTGCCTGACAGCAGCTTCGAATAGAATGATAAAAGTCAGTCGGGAATGGTAATTGATTAAGACGTTTTAATGTGTTTACATCGTGGGCAAACATATTTGCTAATTTAAACAAACAAAAATGAGTAAATTTGTCCAGCGAGGAGGTCCTTGGTTGTTTCTTGGTTTCCGAAGCATAAGAACACGTTTTCCTATAAATATGCATCCAGGCCTAAAATGCACGGACAAGCAGAAGTAAACTATGGGCAAATTAACTTCATCGCAACTTGGCATTTGTATTCATTGCTGTAATAACTTAACCGCAAGGGCATTTATTACCTGGCCAACTCCTATTATCTTTTTTCCTCCTTTTTATGATTAATGGTGTCTGGCACTTCCAGCACTTGATTTTCTCTGCGGATAAGGAGCATTCCTCAGAGCCCTAAGAATTTCCACTCCATTTTCGACATTAGCCAAGTAATTAGACAAGCACATTAAGACGGTGATTTGGTATGTCCCAACAGCGAGTATATGAATTAAGGGATGCCTATCGTATTAAATGAGAGAAAAAGTCCCGGAATGCGTTCTTGACTCAAGCAACTGACTGGGTAATATTGACTAGCGCGTGACCTTATCTCAAACTTTTTTAGTTGCGACTGGATGTCGGCGTTTAGAGGAGGTTCTCTACACCCATCCGCGAAAAGAAAGCTGCCTAATGAAACAATGAAATAATATGCCTTTTTTCATATAGATCCGTTACATCCTTTTCAAGTGAACTATAAGTTTTTATAAAACGTGCACCAGAATTTGCGTTCCCATACTTGAAAATGGTATCTTTTCTGCTAAAAACCAATACCGTGAGAATGTAAACTGGTTGGGATTAAATTTGTGAAAATTCCCATTGAAATTTTCAGAAGACAAATTGACGAAAATACGTTTGCTTTCGATAAATTCTCGTCAGGCCTTTACATGTATATGGTAATTAAATAAACGAACTA
>UYRU01043375.1:445-11550 GCA_900617775.1 Dibothriocephalus latus | reverse complement strand
AAATACCTTGGAATGACTCCCTTCTTGCAGAACCCAATACCTCGCGAAATGTTTGCCTGTAGTACGATTTAGTAGAATGGAGGCCGGCTTTCAAGCTAAGGTGGCCAGCTTCTCTGCTGTTTTCTACCGTGAGTGGCTAAGTTTGGGAACAATAAAATTAACACTTCTCGTTTATCAGTCATCCTCAGGCACGTAGTGGTGTTCAATAACCAATTGAAAGTAGGTAGAATGCTCGCGTATACCAGCATTCGGTGTTTAAGTGTCCATGACGGATGACGGCTGATCGGTCAGTAATTGTCACCCCGTTGTTCCTAAATGTGATCATGTACATTTCTGAAGGACTGATTGGCTGCGGCTATATGGTGTGCCTGGGGGCAAGTCGAAAATGCATGTATCGTCCCGGAGCCAGGACAAACAGGCGACTACTGCTGCTTACTTCCCTGACTGTCCGGATGATGAACAACGTCAGTCCTTCTGCAAAATTGATACAATCAGATAAGCAGCAACAGGGCATTTACACTATTGTTCTTAAAGACTCATATACCCACCACACTAAATGTGGCCTGATGTTTTGATTTTTTGTTTATTAATTAAATTTTACGGTGGTAGGTTTGGAGAACCAATGACTATCAATATTCGCATTTGAAGTAGTGGACCGAAATCATCCGGATCTAATACCTAACGGAAGTGCGCATGAGAGTACTTTGTTGACGTTTGGTCTGCTTACATAGGAAAATCCTCCCACGTGCCAGAACTGCTGTTGCAGGCTGAGTAGGTAACTTAGTCCAATTGTAAAAAATCAAGAGTCGCGTTCGAGGCATCGTGGTAACAGCCACTTGTTACTGTCAAGGGTTCGAAGTCCGCAGAGTTTGCGGATTTGTTCATCAGTGATCCAGTTGAGTTAGTCCAATAGTCCAAAATAAGTGTTGAAAAGTGTGCTCGGTAGACATTTGATACACTTTTAATTTTTTAGGGCAACCTTCTTAACAGTGGGCAGATCTTCAAAATTAACAAATTCCATCTATTGCAGCATGATAGATGAGTGGTACGTGAGCTATTAGTGTTGGCTATGCTTGTCGGAAGTTGTTTTGTCCACAAGCAGAAGGTTCCCTCAAATCACAAGTCTGGGAAGACGAAATGGATTCGAGCAACTTTCTTGAGCATAAGTAGCTTTACAGTGGCCGCAGCAAGTGCCGCGTACCATAGCCAGTTACTTAGAAGCAAAAAGTGAGGATGTGTTAAGTTAAGACATTGGAATAAGTAATCACTCGGCTGCCGCCAATCAGACGAGGCGGAAGTATCGATTACCTTTGAGTGTTCGCGCGTATGAAGCGGCGAGTGGGTCGATAACGTGGGAAAGGCTGATAACACGCGGCGTAGATGATTAGGCACGGGTGTTAGCCCTGGCAGAGCGAAAGCAGAGTCAGCGCGGCAGACTCCCACATGCTCATACTATGCCACTGTTGACAGCTTAGCTGGGCCTACCAAGCTCGCCTAATTTTTGGCAATCAACTATTTAATTAGAAATATTTTTATATTCAAAATTCCTATTAGTCTTGCTCTAGTCATTGGCTTACACTGTTTTATGGCAGTTATGAAAATTTCTAATTTTTGATCGTGTGCTCATTTTCATGACTTGAGCTAAACATTTACCCCACAATAAGAGGACATTTAAATTGCATAATTCCAGTATGTAAAATTTGTTCACTTACGTAACGTTTCCCGCCAGATCAACATGTTATTATGCGCGGTTGCTGTTTTATTTTAATCTCAAGCCAGCAAGCCAGCGTTCTCCGCTCTTTTAGCCAAATATGTTCATTTTTAATCAGCTCAACTGACTTCTCGCACGTAGTAGCTCAAAAAACAGGCAATTAAAACAAAATCAGAACGGGTGTCCAGGTAAGAACTGTGAGTCCCTAGTTTTTTTAAAATTATATCTTCAGCATGTCTCCAGAGTTGATCAGGACTAGCGAATTTGACGTGCGCAGTTGAAGGTTGACGTGATGAAAATGGCCCGTCATGTACAATGCAAAACTTACTCCACTGGATGTGACGTGCAAGATCATTATTCTGCGTCAACCAACCTAAACTACGACGACAGGAATATTTTGGGTGTCAGTCAGTCTGTCTACATGATCTGTAAATGACATAGTTACTAGTAGAAACTTGAATTCAAAGCAAGCGAAAACAGAAAAATTTATTTGTACAAAAAAAACTTCGGGAGAGCTTGTCAACCGCTTCCTCACTTTGCATGAATGAGATGACAATTGGAGAACACAACATTTTGAATTTTTGCTGAATCCATAATAGCAAGGTAATTTTTAACGCGGCGAATGGTCAATAATAATGTCACGTTTAAACTTGAGAAGGAAAGTTAGGGATGGGAATTAACAAAAATAAAAGGTTAATTAAATGTGGGCATGCAGTTACCAGGGCAGTTAAAGGTTAACCACATGGTCTAACTGTTTACATAGGTCGGGTTTCTCCCGCCTCTGTCGAGAGCCTAATGCTACATTCATATTGGCCATTTGCCGCGCTAAAAATGACCTTGTTAATAGGAATTCTATGAAAATTCAAAATACTACCTTCTCTAATTTTTACCTTATTCATGTAAAGAGAGGAAGCAGTCAACCAGTTTTCCTGAAATTTAGTTGCACGGATAAATTCTGCTGTTTTTGCTTGCTTTAAATTTTTTACCCGGGAAAAAATTCTTTAAAGTTCGGAAATTTGAACGTTTTATTTTACCTGCAGTCTACGCACCTGGAAACTGTGAGTACTAAACAGTATTATAATATATTAAATTGTCTCAAAGAGTGCCAAATGAAATTCTAAAACGTGTTTTGGATTCAAAAAGTGATTAAGCTAAAAGGCAATAATAATTTTCCTAATTTGTTAGCAACATACACCTTCCTCACATTTTATCTGTCTATCGGTTTTGAAAACATTTCAATTATGTGATCTTTAGGACCATAAAATATTCATAAAGCATCGTGTCTGTCAGTTTATTAATGTTTGTATAAAGTATGCAATGTGATCCATATCCACTGCACCTTTTTACGAGAACTATATCATTTCTCCTCGTAACTTATAGAAGTGTATGATTTTTGTTAGACTAAATGTCTACAATGAGCAGTTTTAATATCTTGAATGAAATTGAAGCAGTCGGTAGAATTTAAACCCATTCAATAATCTTGAAAAACAAACATTTAAAACCGAAAGGAACACGTTATGCACATGTAAAATGTATAGAACACGTAGCTTGCTATCAAACGAGTACGAGAAATATTATTTTGCGCATGCTTTTCATCAATTATTTTTTAATATATAAGAGCCACGAAAATAAATGAGAAAAATGCAATCTACTTATCTACCCGCTTTCCAGCCGTTTTATTTTCGCAAGTAGTCAGAAAAAAGCTCGTTCAAATGCCTGCATCGTAACCTGACTGAGGTAGCCTGAGATTAGACTGCGTGATAATAAATAGTACAACTTACGTAAGCAATTTTTTGGAATTTAAAACAGATTCTAAACTTTCCGTTGGTATTTTCCGAGGTAGAAAACCGACTGTAATTAGTCAAATATCCATACGTCAGTTCTTGTACTCAACGTACCGTGCTTCAAGATAGTGTACCAACACACTACACACTTCGCTATTATATTTGCTTTGGGTGTGCGAACTTTTTGCGTCTGCCTATTACTATGGAACAGGTGTACCCATACATTTCTGCTGCTACTGCAGTTACTTAAATATCATAAGCAGTAGTAATTAATGTTCATGCTTCCGAGTTATCTGATTATTGCACGGTTATGGCGTATAAAAGACTAATTAAAGGTCATTGACAGTAATTGCCTTAATCTAGCTTTTATAATGTGAAACCATGTTAGTCAATAGCTCATTTCTGTTGTGTAAAAGGCCTCGTGTTTCCACATTGCCTCTTCTTTGGAACCATCGGGGGCAATTTTTCGTCTCTTTTCTTCATCGGTTAAGAGGGTTCAGATAAATATATGCACACAAAAGTAATTGCTGATCACTTCAGCTCACGGATTTCGAGGGCCAAAGATGAAGAATGATGAGGCCTCTGGAATTGGTTTCACTCTTGGCTTGAGGTCATTATCCGAGCCACGTCGGTCTTCCGTGAAAGAAGATAGGCTGTCCCGTTCATCTTCACTTTCACCCGTATCTCCACTTTCGTTGAGATTATTCGGTTTTTTATCTAAAAATATGCATGTCAAACATTAAAATAACTTACAATGTGTTCTGGGGTTTTCTTGTTAATCTCAGAAGCTTACTCCAAGGCCAACTCGGTACTCAATAACTACTAGGCAGTTTACTTTTTAAGACGCGGATCTAATAACATTGGGTAATTATTTCAGATCTTTTTGAAAGTGTAAGTGCTAGGGAGTTCAGGGGATTGTAGCAGCTTTTAAAAGAACTGTTCTTTTGACTTTGCATATAATTAAAATCCTAAATAGATGGAAATAATGGTAACGTTAATGTCAGTCTGTTGGACCAACATTTGTGGCCTAACCTATTATGATTTTAGGATGCTCAGCAACATGTAGTTTGTCCAGTGCTCACACAAACGTGCCTGAATATATTCAAGGAAAAGTTGCTCGGGGCCTAGTACAGGAAAGATCAAAATATGTTTCATAGTAGTACTGTAACTGCAATTCCCAGCTGGTAAAACAAAAGAGACCTCTGTCCCCAAAATCTCTAGTGCGACATGCCCAGCCCTCACTTTTCATTTAGTTTGACGACGTACACGTGATACCTGTTCGGAAATTCATGAGTACAACTCGATTTTCCGAAGATCAACTTTTTATTTCACGTAGATAGTATTACCGGCGAAGGCAACAGAGATTTCAATGGCTATTTCTGGCTTAATAGCCGTCGTCAGCCGGTCATACCCAGACCCAAGTGGCGTCCCACCCGAGCCTCGAATTCGCGATCTTTTCTATCAGAACCAAACGCCCTAACTATTGAGCCACGAGCTCGTTGTCTTACCGGGTTAGGTCGAGAGATATTGACCCTCGTTGATGAACGTTCACCGGACCGCTAACGGAACTCATCTGTCCCGCTTTGCCTGGGATCTCGATGGAAACCCTGACAGCCGTAGTAGCTGGTAGTATAGGCAGATAGTATTACCAAAAATAACAAGGGAGACTAAAATGGCCATTTCTGCTTTATTAACCGTCATCAGCCGGTCATATCCGAATCCAAGTAGCATCCCCCCGAGCCTCGAACTCGTGACCTCTTTGATCAGAGTCAAACGCCCTAACCATTGAGTCAGTCTTTGCCTGTAATACTATTTGCCTACTCTGTCAGCTGCCACGGCTGTCAGGGTCTCAGCCGAGGCCGCAGGTAGAGAGGGACAGATGAGATCCGGTAGCGGTCGGGTGAACGTTCATCAATGAAATGAAAGTGTTCACCAGGAGAAGATTTTTTTATAGGTTTCGGCAAGTGCCGTCGTCTACCCATCTTCCAAGACTAAATATTCTGGCTGACAGCTTCCGTATTATCGCATTTTCTTCCGAGTGCGTAGCGTAGCAATATCAGATGCAGCGACCCAGCCGGTATTACCAGGCTACGCACACGGAATAGAGCAGCATAGAACGAGAACTGTGAGCGTGAATTTTCAGTCTCTGGAGATGGGAAGACGAAAATGCATATCACGGTACAAAGCTACGTGTGCACTATGAACATATGCAGTACGGAGATGAAGCTATCAACATGTGTTTTCGAACAACAATAAATCGTCAGGATTACTTTGCCCTTGTATGCGGATAAAGAAGATATCCTGATAAGCATATAACGTAGAGTCTGTATAAAAATCTGTCAGATAACATATCATAGTCTATTGTAAATGTGGTACAATTTGAAAGGCACCTGACATGATGACCAGCTAAATCCAAGTTTCAACCTCGGACGTTCCTGGTTAAGGCTTGCGAACTGATCAACCAAACATATCAACTAAATCACAACCGTTTGCAACATTGCACATTTTCCGCCAACATTATTCCTCGGTTCATGAGAAAAAAGTTAAAGCTTCTAGCTAATTGCATATACGGATTCTCTATGTAAAACGCACGGATACGTTTCTTAAAGCCTTAGATAAAAAAATGCATAATTAGAAGATCATAAAGATGGTTTTATCAGAAGGGCAAGACAGCAACGAAGAATTGAGGTTTTCTAAGTAAGTTACGTGAATCCTTTGGATTGTGATAAATATCCAGGGTCGCTAAGTTATTTTAAATTGCTCAGTGCAATTAAAAATTAACCATTATTGCTCTTTTCCACTCCTCTTTCTCCTCAGAGCAGGTAGGTAGAGAATAATCGAGGATTCTCTTAAAATGTACGCGAATCAATTAAAAGTTTTCTCGTTTAAGCTTGAAGTAAGCGTTATTGAGGGGACTGATAAGCATTCTTAATTAAAAGGCAGAACTGAATGGTGGGAGGGCAGGAAATGCTGACGTGACACAGGACAGTTGAACCAACCTTATGCCCACCTATTCCTCGTTAACAAAAAAAGAAAGCACTGAAGAATATTTTAATTAATTTGTCTGAGTCTACTGAAAATTAATACATGCTTAGCGTGACTAGAACTTTTAACTCTTCACATTATTAATGAGATTTGACTGACCATGCAAATTCTTATAGCATTTTCAAAACGTATGACGTACTTACCTTTCTCCTCCTGTTTTGAAGGATCTTCCCTAAAAAGAAAAGTATCTGCATGGATCAAAGTGCCTTATTTTGTCAAAATAAAAGCTTGTAATGCTATTCTTTTTTTCTAACTTTCCACATATCTACCAGTATCATTAAAAACGCAGGTGTTTGAATACTGACAGTTTTATTTAAATGATATAGTAAATTATTTTGTAGTTTTTTGTCTCGTTTTTACACAGTCCTTCAAAGTACGCTCAACTGCGAATGAGTTAAATTGTTTCCGTTCCGCAGACAGTGTGGTGAAACCTCAAGGTTATTGAATATCAAATTCTAATGCGGAATACAGACCAGAATCTGATAGTAGACTACTTCAGCTATCAAGAATGAATTGTCAATTATTGTGTTATTCAGTATCCCCTATCCCATTTAGATTATGGACTATAAAAAATCCAGGTGCCCGGAAAATTCAGTACGCCCAGCCAACTTTACCGATTTCTCCCCACCCCCGCTCCTAACTCGTACAAAAGAGGGTTTATGTGTTCCCCTTAACCATTTACGTGTGAAGGCACTGTATTCAGCTGTCTCCTGAGTATCGTATATCGGCAGCCCTGACAACAGAACACTTAATCCCAGCTTACAGGACAGCAGTACAAGCTGCTTTATGTCCTGCCTACACATAACCGTGCTTCCAAGGCGACGACGCGATAGAAGTGGTTGCAGAGCCACGCCCAACCCAACCCAACTACCTCAGCAAATTGCTCCGGATACTGCTCGGGATAATCACAAAACCACTTTTTAGAAAGAAAATCGTAGCTCTTAGGTTTCCGCCGCCTCAGGCGCGTGCCGAACCTGTCCGATCTGCTGGTTTCCTGTTAATCTTCAGGAAGCCGGGAGCGAAAAAGCAGGCAGTGCAATTTTACTCCATCGAAACTCATAGTATATTTTTGGGAAGCCAAATTAAAAACGCTTGAAAAAAAATTGGTGGTTGTGTTCACCAAGCATATAACGTTTACACTTTTTTGACTTAGCACATTTTGATCTCAATAAAATGAGTATGGCAAAAGTAGCTTATGTAGGCCCACTCATATATCCCTAGTCAAACTCTTTGTCCTACAGAAATGGTGGTTATAGGGGTTATGCGGGTGAGAAAATTGGATAGGCAGTGAAGGAAATTTGTAGAAGTGTAAAGTGGAAAAAATGTAGTTGGGTGTGTTTCCCGCGGCTGCTGGGAGTAAATTGTTCCGCAGGTAAATTGAAGGTGTGCGCGACGCTTCGCGCCCCGGACTATACTAATCTTACTCCAGAACGATAAGTTGGACCTCAGGTAAATTGAAGTAGACGACCTCCTTACCACCATTTCAATCTTTTGGGAAATTCACGAAACCTGCAATTTGATAGTCGGATAAGTTAAACTATAATACAGATTAGGAAAATCTACAGATATAAATCAACAACTCTTCTAAATACCGTAAAATAAAAATGCATTTAGCATTTATTAAGGTATATTCTACTGCGTGTCCTAATTCTCCACCCATAAAACCCTATAACCACCGTTTTCGTAGAAAAACATGCTGGGAGTAGGGATTAATGAGTGGGCCTACATAAGCAACTGTTATCATGCGTTTTCACCAATTTAGCGTTTGCAGCATGCATATAGCTTCTTATACCACCAAAGAACGTGAATCTAGCAGTATTATCACTTTAACTTAAGTCCATGCGACAAATGTAAGAAAAGAATGAAATTATTTTAACCGATTGCGAAATTCTCTTTCTTCCGCTATTCATTTCTCTCTATTTCTTGATATATATAGTGCAGCAACTTAAAAAGTGGGTGGCACGTTTACGTTAGACACTTACTAAGAGGTAGATCCACACAGATTGCGGTAGGTCATTAAAAATACAGTTAGCCACTTTTCCATTCTCTAGAATTATGTGGTCCTTTTTAAGAAGGCAATTTCCTATGACTTCGATATGACCTCCTAACTGTTTAGTAATATTTCAGATATAAAACAATGCATTTCAGATGATCACCTTTTCTAAGTTCAAGATTTTGCTACTAATATTCTGGTCCTATCAAGTTTCTTGAGCCGCTATCCATTTCTTGTACAGATGGAAAGTTACTTCCAAATTCCAGTGTAAGCCATTGGTGCCATTGAAATAAAAATCGCGTTATTTGATATTTGCTGGTGATAGTTATGTGGGCCCTAGGGACAACAACCGGAAACGGAGATAGGGCTATTAAATGCGCCTTAATTAATGAAAGTTTTTGCCTCGTTTTCCCACCAGAAGGCAGTGGATGTGGGAATTTATACTGACGTAGAAAAACATGGGCCATTTGTATTATAAATAAATTCGCCCTCCATTCACCACGGAGCATTCTAGAAAATTCTTAAGACCTCATTTATTGTGCAAGTCGAATTGTAAAGTAAAAAGTAAAAAACTGCCCAAAGCGAATGGTGTCCATGACGGCAGTATTTAGCCTATCTTATCCATCATACTTTAATCGTTTCATGCAAAAGGCAAGGACTGGAAGTGCCTACGTTAGCTGTTCAAGTTCGTCATTAGTTTGGATTAACGGGTCGCCGGACATTTGCCGTCCCTCGCTGACGTCGGCGTCATTTAAGTCAGTTTTTTTCTGATCCTCTTCAGTATCCTCATCAGCTCCAGCGGCCTCGGAATTAGCTTTGTCTGCCTCGCTGCCCTCTGACTTCTTCTCCTTGCCCTGTCCAGTATCGGCCAGATTGTCCACAGCGATGGCCAAGAAGACATTCAGAAGGATGTCTGGTGACGTATTTCGGAGTCAAGGAAAACAATTGGGCTCAAAATACTGTGAAAAATTAGCAAATGGACTGAGGATATACCATCTATCGCCTCACAAGCAACCAAGCTTTGAGACCAATGCAGGATTGAGTGATTTAGTGCCTAGAAGCACACGTCTAACGTCAATGCTTAAAAGAGAAATAGCAATTCAAGTGTACACTTTTGCCGGTGTAACAAGTTGTGCTATTTCTAGGAGAAAAAATCCATGCAACCTACGTTTATTCGATATTCTCGATGATCTTTGTATGCAAATATTTTGTAACTTATCATCTTTTCTTCAAAAAGTTGGGAATTCTGTTTCCTTTAAGAAAAAGGTCCCACTACTTATCTTCTTACTACTTTTAGCCGACATAGTACGTTTTAGAAGTATAGGGCTACCTGCAATTGAGGTAAAGGTGGTTCGCATAAGTGATGTTCCTCACCAGTTTAATCAAAGGTCCCAAAAACCCTGACCAAACTTATTCGATGCACTTTCAAATCTAAAAATTCGTTAGGCGGCCTGATAAAAGTACAGAATACTGTCAAGCTTGTTCTCACACGGAAAATCTAGGTGGTTGAGTGCTCCTTTCTCCACGTGACTGAACGTATTGTACTCAAAATACTTGTCGTCTAGCATGTCTGTTTCAAATATCCCATTTCAGTCCGTAGGATTCAGGATTATCTACAAGTTTAAAAAACACAGCTGGCCTGTTTCATTCCTAGGGGTTTCTCAAATACAGAGTGTGGTTCCTATCCGGAAAAAGTCATTTAGACTGATTTACTCAGGTGACATTTTTCTGGTACTGTTGGAAAACTACCGTAGATTACTATTTTACATTTCAAGCCATCCGTAGGACCTCGAAGATAAAGTTGTGTCTCTCTCTCTTTTTCTCGCTTTCTTGTGATGAGTTTGACTAAAAATTTGAAACGTCAGGTAAATAAACTTCTTATTCCAGCAGTCGCGTCCTCATTTATTTTGGACTCCTTCTAAGAGCAGATTTATTCACTTTTATTGTCATCGATAGGCTGCATTAGTATGCATCCGAATGCCAAAAAGCTTCTAAATAATTTTACTGTGCACTGTTTAATTCCTTCTGGTAACAACATTCCTTATAAATAAGCACTTTTGTGACAATCACAAAATCACTTTCAGACTAGGAAGTGCGTACAAATATGTAATAATCTCGCAGGAAATCACGTTTTTGCTTCATTTAGGTAACGCTTTTTTTACTCAAAATCGTATCGAAACAGTTCGGTTAACAGAGCACTCTCAGAGAAGTGTGCTGTGGGTTTCCCTCTAATTTTTAATTAAGTGCCATTTTTGCGGGGGAGCACCTTTAACAATATGCTCTAAAAGGTGTTGCCACATACATACATATATTTGTTTTACGTTAAGCTTTCTTGGTACAGTGGATTCCGTCAAGCGCCGATAAAAGTACTCCTCTTTAGAAACACATAAAAGATATATCAGTAAAATTGATAAAGGATACAATTGCCGCAGATGAAGAGGAACACGTAGTATATGCACACAAGTATTCCGAATCTTTGATTGGAATATGACGTTATGCCGATATACATGGCCTCATTCCAATCTTCACCCGTCAAGATCTAAATTGAAAAAAATACAGCAATATGATGAAG
>UYRU01043363.1:10476-21324 GCA_900617775.1 Dibothriocephalus latus | reverse complement strand
ATAGCAAAGAACAGCCTTAAAAGTTTATTACTCAATTTTATGGCACAAAACTTGACCGATTTGCAAAATATATTTTTTTAAACTTATTTCGCTCCTCTTTTCTTAAAATTAATGCGCCAACTCCTTATTACACTAACCTCAATTTTACGGACGCAAAACAAAATTTTCCGTTTTGTGAGCAGATATAATTAAAAGGTTTCTGCTCTTCATGAATGTCCTTTTATAGTGCAACATACACACATTTTGTTCATTTCCGCAGCATTTAATAGCGTAGAGAATTCCTCGAAAATCAACTAACGCTGGATTTCGCCCATTTTTGCGTCTATCTTCTCCCAGTATTCTGATTTGACCGGAAGTAAATTCTAGTAAACAACATTTAGCGTCTCAAGTTAACCCAATGAGCTACATAAACAACCTCAAGTGTGCTTTCAATCTTCCAATCCCCAACGTTTCATCAAATATGTAATCTACTGAAAATATTCTTATCGACAAGACTATTGGAACCCATCAAGTAGTCCGGTCAAGAAATTGGGATTGGGTATTGATCCTCGTAGTTAACGCTGTCCCCACCCCAATAAACTCTATAGTCACCGTTTCTGCAGGACAAAGTGCTGGGACTAGGGTATATGAGGCGGGCTACATAAGCTACTTTTGCCAAAAATAGTAATAGATTTTTAACTAGAAAATACGCTTACTAAAAGTGAATTGCTTAAAAAGCATTATAATAACGTTTGGTTTCCTCAACAGGAGTTTTATCAAGGTTCTTGAATCTGGGCCATGTATGCCATTTACTTTAAAAAATCAAGTCAGCCTAGTAGTCATTCTGGTGGATTCTGGATGATTGCTTAGGAAATTCTGCTTGGGCAGTCAACTTGCTGTTCCGTATTAGTGGATTCCATACGGGCGTTAACGTTGGGCAGGTGATATCGACCCAAGTGTAATTAAACTCATGGCGCCAGGTGGGGCGTTTGTAGCTCAGCGGTTAGAGCGTCGGCTTCCGGAAAAGGCCTTTTCTACGATGCGGGTTTAAATCCCGTCGAACGCCTCGAGTTTTTTACAATTAGGTCAACTCAAGTCAAGTTAACTCATCTACCAAAATAGGTTAGGTTTCCACAATTTCTGTTTTAAAGTTTCATCATCTCCGAACACCTTCTGGTTTTTGGGCACGTTTAAAGTTATATCTAAATAAATTTTTATCGCTTTTGTTCGGCGTTTCGTTTTTAACGAAATAGAATTTAAGCGATGCTGCATTAAAAGAGTAAGATAACAAATGCAAGTCTATCCAGGTTCAAGTCCCATAAAAAAACGCAGGCTTAAGTTCAATGCGAGTGGTTTAGTGAGGAGTTATCAAACGCAGTTTATTAGCGAATTTGAAAGCAGCAAATGTGTTACGTAACTTATTTCTCCTAGAAGAGTGGTATCACGAAAATAAAATCATGAAAACATTCAAAATTTTAGAATGGCTAAATATTTAATTTTTGAGCAGATGCCTGGTGCTTAACAAACCGAAGTATGCACTTTGGGAACAGCTATTTTATGGTTTGAACAGATTATTGACCATAAAGTGACAAAGTAAATAGCTATTTGACGACCTCCTTATTTTATGTTTTTTTTAATATTATAAGAGAAACGACATAAAAGGTCATCTGTTTTTTACACCCATTAGTAGCCCTGGTAAGACTTGCAGCAGACATGCCTTTAGAGCGCCTTCTATAGGGTTTTTGGCTTAAAGCAGCCATACTTAAACCTGTTTGTTCAATTATAACTGCAACTCTGAATTACTGATTCCGGTACTTGGCAATTCCCCAGTAGGAAACATATTGCATTGAAATACATATTGAAATCCGTAAATAAATCTCCTAACGCTCTCATGTATTGTAAGTTTGCACGATCTTCAGTGTCATTTAGCAGCGGCGTTTTAAGAATTTTCGAACAAAATGCCTCGTATTTTAATTTTTAACGAACGATCTTTGTTCAATCATACGTCAGTGGGAACATTTCTACGGTGATTTTTATATTACATTAAATGTAAAATGCATTTAAAACCCCTATATTTAGTCTTAGGAGTTGCAGCTTCGAAAACCTCCTAGACTATGATAGGAAGAGGAGCTGGTTTGGGGTACATCACAGGTGTGTGTTTGCTGGTTTTGATTATTTTTATTTTTATTTCCGAAAAATCGTAAATGAGCATCTTGGATAGGGACAATCGGTCCGTCTGCGCTTGCTTGGTAGTTGCTTTGTTTTTAAGCAAAAACACAGATATTTTAGAACATAACATGTTTCCTCAATAAAATTGGGAAAACATACAACAGTTCCTTGCCAAAATGCGTTTGATATTCCAGAACTGATCATGCTCCCTTAAAATATGTGTCTGGCTAGAGACTTTGCGGATGATAGTATACATGCAGAGAGTCAAACAAGTATAGGCTCAAAGACAAAAATGCAAGAAAGGTAAGTAGCTGCTTCCGGCATCTTTGCCGTTATCAGTCAGTAATGGCGTAATCGCACAAAAAGACGAACCCTATATCACTCAATGAGTAAAACTTTCCAACAATAGATTATAAGGTAAATCGTTTTAACGAAGTTCAACAACATATAGACCAGTGGGATTTTTTTTCAATTGCTTAAACCTTCTGGCAAATAAAAACCAAGGTTTGACATTATAATTAAGTCCATTTTTGTAAAAAATATACTTATGCTATGCCATAATTTGTATCAATGGTGAAACTAACGATTAAATGACGAATTACTCCCTGAAAACATATTCAGTCCATTCTAGGTTGACGTCATAATTCCGGGCGTATTTTTGTCCTGAACATTTATGACTTAACTTTTCATCGGATAACACTTAGAAACTCATGGCTGTCTTGTTGGGATTAAAATCCACGATAGAAAACTGAAAGTTCCAGGTCGGCGAGCACGTTAACTACCTGACCATCAGGTGCCAACTAGGAACCCTGGGATTTTATTATAATTGAAAAATGTTGCCCGTCTATCTTACTGAAACCTATGCAATCCACAACAAGCTGACGAACAAAAGAATATATCCGATAAAAGAAGTGTAAGTAGTTGAACTCATACACACCTAACCCAGCATTTTGTCTTACGGAACCGGAGGTCAGGGGTTTTGTAGGTGGGAATTTAGGATAGAAAGGAAAGTTTTAAAAGATATTGTATAGTGCTAAACCCCATTTATTTTGTGGTTCTAATCAGTGCGGCGTCGAGGACGTGGTACAAAATTATGTTGGAATATACGTTACCAACATCTGAATGCATTTATGTTATGAATCACGCTGGTTCCTAGAGTGTCAGAAATGTATGTCTGGCTGTTGATTTAAGTAGAAATTATTTATATATTACTGTTTTGGATTATGTTTTTTGATTTATGCGCTCCAATTAGTGGCTATATAGCGGTCGCGGGAAACAAATTCAACCATATTTTTTACATATTTACACTTACGTTTACAAGTTTCCCTCACTGCCTCTCCTATTTTCTTACCCATAAAAACCCAATTAACACCGATCTCGCACGTCAGAATGCTTGGAATTGGGGTATATTTAGTACTTGACCTACATTTCCCGAAATTACTAAGCTATAAATCTAAAATCTATCTGTTGTTGTTTAGTAGGTTCATTAAGGCAGTAAAATATTTAGCAGCTCTGACAGGAGTCTACTTCTGTTGTTTCTAGGGACGGCTCAGGACGAACTGGAACTTTTATATGCATAAACGAACTGTTAGATATCATCAGACAGGACGTTATCGGTGCTACAGTGCCAGTGGCCCAGTTTGCCCTACGACTGGCTGCAGCCAGGCCACAGATGATCTCCTGTGTAGAACAGTACGCCTTCATTTACGCCGTAATCTCCGAATGGGTGAGGTCAGGCGGCAAGACAGCAGTGCCGGTGGCAATGCTGCCGGTGGCAATAGAGGAACTCAAAAAACCACCCAAATCGGGTTTTGGAATTGGCTGCTGTTCCAGCAAGTACGAGGCCGAATTCACGGTAAGAACGGTATCGCATTTGCAATAGACATATATGCTAAAGATGGGTTGTTTCAAAATGCATAGATGACTAGGTAAAAGTTGTCATTATTTAAGGCAAAAACAGCAAATGGTCGTAGTATGCCTGATTTGCCACTAAAATATAAGTATTTTTGTGCAGGCAGACCTGGTAGTGATAAGCCTAGCAGCTAAAATCCTCTACTTTAATTGCATTATAGTTCCAGTTAGGAAAAATGCGTTATAAGACTTCCAAAGGGGAGTAGAAAAACTTTAAATAACTTTGTTTTTCACCAAATTACAGCAAACGCATTGTTGCTATTACACTGAAAATATGAATTGGTGTTGGAAACAGAGACTAACAAAACAAAACAATTTATACGGGACAGTAGTAAAATTAAGTGAAAGCAAAGATTTTTCATTTCTGAACTTGGCATTTACTTCCACGTTACTGAAAGTGGTCCTGCCAATGACGAAGTTTTAATTATCAGAGTTTAGCACCTAACACACTTAACTTTTTACTTAGTCCCAGAAGTTGTTTTTAGAGTCGTCATTTTGCATGCAAAACGTGTCTAAATGCTATTCTATCTGAGCAAACAACTATGATTCTCACAAAACAGAATTGCAAACGCATCGCTGCTATTCCATTGGAAATATACGATGGTTTGGACACGAAGTCTAGCTCAAAACAATTAATTCAGGACAGTGGACCGGAAAAATGAGAGTATTGTACGACTTAGCAATAACATCAAGTGAAAAAGGGGTTTTTTATCTCTGCGTCTGGCATGGTACTCCACGTCACCTAAATCACAGGTAATTTGAAGAAGACAAATGTATTATAGATGGCTCGATTCAGTATACATAGCTTAGTAGGCAGTGTGTGCCACTATTTAAGGCAAACACGGTAAATGGTCGTGGTATTCTCGATTTTCCACTAGCATTTAGGTATTTTTATGCAGGAAGACCTGGTGGTAATTAGCATCACATCAAAGAACGTCTGCTTTTATTGCATTATGTTTCCGGTTATCACAAATGCGCTAATAGAATACCGATACAGAGAGCAAAACTAAGCTGTGCAAATGACTCACAAAACAGGGCTGTAAATGCGTCTTTACTGCTACATTGGAAATAGGAGACAATGTCGGGCAGGGAGACTAGCGAAAACAATTAATACAGGACTGTGAACGGGAAACCATTGTACATGAGCCTGACATGGTAGTCAACGCGGCCTAGCTTATAAAAACTGTTTTGCACAAAATGAAATTATCAGATTTGAGCCACTAAAACTTTCGACATTTCATTTCTTACTATAGGTTTTTTTTTGCAAGGCGTCATTTTGAATGCAACATATGTTTCACTTTCTCTTTCTAAAAGTTCATAAATTTGAACAGAAGCGTCCGCGTTCTCATTTTATGGGAATAAGCTGTATTAGCAGCTGCAAAAGAATTGTTTTCAGCATCCCCACTTGATTTTTATCTTAAAGGAGAAGAATTCAACCAGACAGGATGTTCGGCATTTTAAAATATTTTTTGTCCCATACAAACCATACGAAGGGCGTTGCGAACAAACAACTGGCTTTTAGATCGCTAGACATTCTATTGATTATAAGGTGTCATGTTGGTAAATCTGCATTACTTCAAGTTTCGGAGAACACCAAAAGCGACTGTAGTTAACCGTTTGTTTAAAAGCGCTAACATGGTCCAGACATTTACAAATGCAGTATCAAATGCATATCATAAGGAAAATTTAATCAGAATACATATTTCCGTGTTATTAGTTTAAATCGGAATGGCGAAAAGGTTCGCGTTTTGGGCAATGTGCACTACATAGATGCCGGCTTTCCCTTTGTGTCCTCGGCGGATAAATTTCGTAAATTCAAGCAACGATAGAAAAAGGAGACGACATAGAAGAAAGGGGTTTGCGTTTTGAGCAGACAAAAAGTATAAGTATTGTTTAAATTAGTGGGAAAAACGGACAAAACTACAGGGTTTTTCTTGACACAAGCGTAGACATTTGCATGGACCTCTTGCTGTATAATGTTATATTAAAGAAATTTTTAAAACGGGAAATCTCACAGGAAGAATGTTTACTTTTTCTGGAGGCACATGCGCCGCTAAATTACGTTGTAGAATTTTACTTATTATTCCAATAAGGGGTTGCCGTTCACTTGAGTCATCACGAATGGCCTAAAAAAACAACCTCACATATCGTAGAATTGGAAATTACTTGCTAATTTTGTAAGTTCTTTCCAAAAATATCCTTTTTTGAAAATTGCATTGCACTAATCATACTTAACCTTTTTGAACTTACCCGCCGTTCCCTAAACCACTTACTACATTCATCGGTGTAGGAGAAAGTAAATATTTCCCTACGATGTGCAAAACCGTTCCCATAGTTCGTATAAAGTGTTGCAAGTTGTATAATTGATGGTAAATATAAATAAATAAATAGCTGCATGGCTTTATAAATACATATTCCATAGCCCTATAACTAGAAACAATTTTGAACTTGAACTATGCACAGCCTGTGGGCATGCATTTTAAAGAAGGAGCGATTGGCTACAACATGAGTACCAGAAAAAAGAATTTTGTTCAATTTTTCTGTTCAATATACCTGCAGTTAAATCCAATGAGAAACATGCATACTATTTTAGAAGTTATATTAACAGAATATGCTTTTTTTCAGATGGTCAAAAATGCGTTATTTCCTAAGCATACTAAAATACGTTCAGATTAGACTGTATGATAACCATATTTTCCATCATAATAAATAAATGAGTTCAAATAAAAGAAAACATTTCAGAATTTCGGTTCACATTTTATGAGATGAGTGTTTAACTCTTACTTATTATATCTACAGCGCATGATATTTTCGAAGAAAATTTAGCTTCCTGGATTTACTAGTTCAGATACACTCAGTTCGGTAAAATACTCTATGAAACATTCAGGTAGCCTTAATATTTTTTGAAATATTTTTCTTATATAATTCGGTGTTCATTCTGGTCTGTAACCCGGACGTCCAAGGGATGCACCATCTCAAATGTATCCCCTGTGCTACCTACCTTGCCTTTTAAAATGTGGTTACCAAACCCTAAGGGCTTATTTCTCAAAATGTTCGTTCATTCTAGAAGAAATGCCGAACACACTCAAACGCGAAATTAATGGTCCCTGTCAAACTGACAATATTCTCAAGGCGGTAGACCTATTCAAAAATGGCCGTTTGTTTTTAACTGAAAGAGACAGTGTGCTCAGTACAAGTAGGGGGTGTCTTTTGTCGATTACGGGTGGCCCGGAAAAAAAATCTTTAGAAATCGCGTAGTCCAATATATATACCATGCGATGAGCGTCATTCTGGTCTAGCAAGTGGGAAGCAAAAACATTTTTAGTGTTTTATCATTTATCTAGGCAAAGTTTTATGGGATATTTGCTGCTTCGTTTGCGTGCAAGCATCAGGAGTCCTGCTGACTATATTTAAGTTGTTTTCTGCCTCTGATGACAAAATCACCCAATCTGTCAACATGGAAGGTATATGTCTCTATAAATATTATCAAGGCATAGCAGATTGCTTGAAATAATTAACACTTGATATTATCATGCCACGTTAGTGTATTTTGGGGTTTAGGCGAATCCAGTCGGGTTATAGTTGCCAGAATTCCGACAGCGCAAATAAACGCATGCCTAGAGGCTCAAAAAACCAGTAGGCATGACGGAAATGTGGTCTTTAAAGGAAATATAAAAAATATCACTTTCGAGTTAGTTACTTAAATTGTCGTTCTATTAGCAGACACATTTAGAAACGTTGGAAAACGTAATTTGAATTCGGTTTCTTCTTAGCACTCGTTTATCGAAGCGTATTTCAAGCTACTTTTACCATCTAACCAGGTGCAAAGGCTGCATAAGCGCCTAAGCTGCATATAGGCGTTAGCGATTTTAAACAAAACGCACTGCAAGAGATTATGTTGTAATTAGCCAATAGCTGTATCTTCGGCCTCCACATATATGTTATCCGAGTTGCGGCATAAATGTTTTCTTCAAAGGCAGTTGCTACAGAAAGGGATAAAAGGTAAATAGACTATGCAGTAGTTGTAAAAGCACATCGTCTTTGTAGATAGATATCAACCTTTTTCTGCAGCACAACTATGCGCATCCTTATCTTAAATAATCTTTGTCATTAATGCTTGACGTTTTTATGAAATTCCGTGCCCTCTAATCGCATAATAGTAATTGGTGAGGAAATTTTGTCCGTGTCTCAAATGTTGATGTCTCATCCCTCAAGGGGTTTACGACTTACGTTTGCGCAGACTCTAATTTTTGATAGAAGTATTTAGACTTTGCGTAATTAAATTGACAGCGAAAAAGGGATAAAAACGGCTTCTTGTAATTTATGTTTTTTTCCATATACAATAACCATTTTTAGTCTATACCCAAAATGACAGACAATTACAATTGATCTTTTGGATTCTAGAAACAAATGTTACATGGAAAAATTATAGGTTTTTGTAATCTTACAAGTACTCATTCATTGCTACCAGCCAAGTCACTTAGAATGTGTCCATTGTTTGCTAAATGTAGTTACCTACCTGCAGTTTCCGTGGTAATTAGCCTAGGTCACACATTTTAAGAAAATGTGACAAAGGGTTTTTAAACATGTTTTACAAATTATTTAAGGCCGTATAATCGCTCTTATCCAAAATTGGTATAATCATATTTAATGATTAGTAACCAGCACACTTGCATGCAAACGTCCAAATACAAAAGCATTATTATTATAGGACATTGTTACGAAAACTGGTGAAAAAAGAATTCATTATCGCCAAGTGCGTGCCTTTTAAGCAAACCCGTTTGTAGTTACCCCTTGCAAACGATTAAGCATATGCACTAGAATTTAACATTATGCGTATATTATTAGTCTGCAGTGCGCTACATGGAGTATTATAGAGGAATTTCTAAAAAAGTACAGATAATGTGAGGCTGGTGCTTTCTATTTTGCACCATCACGTTCACCATCTTTGACACCAATGGCAGTTATTTTATCCTACTGCGCTAATGCATGTTTTAGTGCTAGCAACAAGAGACCCACTATAATCGCCTTCTGATTACCCAGTGAGGTTTTAGTTTTTGTTAGGTTGTTGCATATTCTGTTATAGATGGACTGAAAATATTAAAAAGAGATGCCTGCGTATCCCAAAGGGTCAAGATTATAACCCTGTTCCCTTTGTAATCGCTGAGTTCTCGAAAATCAAATGGAGAATGATCAGCTTTGAATGCGGACTGTAATAAACAATTCCATTGCAGTTAACTTGGCTTAATGTGACATATGTTTTCTTAAGAATGACTTTTTTGACAGTTAAAGAACGGCATTTGTTTCGTAGAAAATTCCATATTATATGCGAATATTCCATAATCTGGGAAAAGCGTCCAAACTAATAAGGACATTTAAGTACTCAAAACCAATTTAGCGAGAAATAAAAAGATTTTCTGAGTTGTAGTGTAACATTGGAGCGAAAACCTTCAGATAGTATGCAAATCATACAAAATAGGTAAAATGAATATTACCTGAGCACCAATATTTTAAAATCACACTTAAGTAACGAATTTCCAGTATTCCTCCTTTTGAGACGGTAGTCAGTGGTTCTACTCATGCACGTACGTTAGTTTTTATCTTTGTGATAGTTTTTATATTAAACAGCAAGTGCAGAAAACATAAAAGAAAGCCCGACGGATCTACCCATTTAATATTATATTCTGGCTTAAAACCGCGTGAAATAAAGATTTATGTAAGGCCTTTAGTAGATAACTGATCGATGATTGCAGAAATGTATGATACACTAGCATGCCAAATACACTACAGCGGATACGATAGGGATGATCTACCCATCATCCATTGCAGTGATCGCAAAGTCACATGCCATTACTTTTAGTAAGCTTGTGCTTAGAAATTTAAAACATAGTATGCCCCACTTAATTGTAAAGACGGAATACTAGTTGGAACGCTTAGGCGAAAACGCCATGCACATTTTTTGCAGATCTAGAATATTTCATTTAGACGTAAATTCTTTAAATACATATGATATCGGATGCAGAATATGCTCGAATTCAGTTGAGATATAGACAAGCGTACTTCGCAAGGTGTCTTTCGTTCCGGTTTGTATATTAACTACACCTAATTCTTTAAAAATATGTTATTATAACTTTGTGCCCTGCTCTTAATTTCGAAAAAAAACTCGCAAATTTCCGACTCCCTCAGAGATCAGTGGGCAAACATGTTTCGCTTCCATCGATATAGTTAGCAACTGTCGGTATAACCTCCTAGAAGAAAACGCACAATTCCCCTTAAAAGAAAATGATGCATTTTGTAGTTTGAAACCTGTGAATCAGAAAGTAAAGCAGAGTGTATTCAAAATTATTCTGAAGTCTGAAAAGATTTTATCTGAAACGCGCTACTGTTTTAAATAGATAATTTGTAGTAATTAAAAAGTTTTTATTTTTATAAATAGTATTTGAATTTGTAAGGGAATCAACATAACTTGATTAAGGTCAATACTTCTGAAACATTGATTGTTTGCCAGGATGGTTTTGTCAGCGAAGCTCGTCCCAACTCCAGCAGCCGAGCATCGCTGAAATTACGGATTAATATTCCAGCCACAGCAAGGAAATAATTTAAAATAAGAAACACCTTTTAAATCTTAGATAAAAAGTTAAAGTGGTTTCACGTATTCTTTCTCTCTATTTACTATTGTCCGTCGCCTTTGGACTTTTCTGATTCTTTGTTCGGTTTTATGCCCATTTCTTTGTACGTATGCTACACACATTGCTACTGTGGTGGTATATAAATTACCGATAAACTGCT
>UYRU01043362.1:1521-14782 GCA_900617775.1 Dibothriocephalus latus | reverse complement strand
TTTTTTTTACGCGAAAGTTTGATGTTTTGAAAACTAATTTACTTCTCAAGCAATTTTTATTGCCTTTATGTGGTACACTAGATATTCAAATTTTGATTGTCAGAGAAGGGTATGTGTGAGTTTTTAAAGCTGGAGTGGTATGATTTCCAGAAGTGGAATCTACGCAGTTTTCTGGAGTCAGTAATGCAGTGTAACACCTGAAAGACTGAACAGCGGCCATATATCAGCCTTTGTTTATGAATCCCGAGAACGCGCTAAAATACAAGTGATATTAAAATTATGTGGACTATAAAACTACATTAAAGGTACAGTATGCATATTTCTAAATGTTAACTTTAAAACTCATTTTGTGAGCACAAAGTGAATATTTTCTGAAGTACCTTTAAGCAGACTAATCGACCCTATAGAAGCTCTGAGGAATAATAGGTAAAGCATTTTATAATTATGTTGTGACTACTTGTCAATTTTGATGGTCATAATTGCCAGAATACTTTCCCAAGGAACTGCATGCATTTTGGAAGTCACCCTAATCAGGTGGTACTTCAACCTGTTTGGGAGTTAGTGAACCATCTGGAAAACGCAGTTTTATCTGCCTTCATATAATAAATAAAATTGAATCGTGGTTAAGTATAAAATACAGTTGACAATTCTGTTTGTGCCTATGAAATGGGGCTGTCTTTAAAAGCATAAACGTCCTCAAAATCGATACGTACTATCTTAATCACAGTTTTTTGAGTGAAAGTTACCCAGGCAATTATAAAAGCATGCGTTTATAATGAGCACGTTACTGTGGGGGAATTTACCTGCGATTATTGGCATTGATAAAGCATTATACAACACCATCCAATTGTCTCCTTCCATCGGAGTGTGCGGACAATGTTCAATAAACCTTTTCACGTGTTCCGGCGCTCAATACACTGATTATTTCGGGTAGGGGTGAGCTTATTTTCATTGATGTCGGACCCGTGGTGTCTAATATGCAATTGGAGTACCAGGGCGGGAGAAAAACATATTAGCGTCATTGAATCCATTATCGCTGGCTACGGACAATCCGGTGTGAGTGACTACGTACCGGTTTATCCGTGTGGTGCAGGGTGTCGGTCTACACGAACTTCATGCTATTGATAGGTTTATAACACGGTGAATGCAATATTTTCCCAACTGCCTAGGTCAACTCATTAGAAGGACCGCAAAATCCGAAGCAGACTCTTATTTGTCAAGTTATTCCCTTATGTGCATATCTGGTTATTCACTGAAGAGGGCTGACAACTAGAAAAGCACCAAAAAAATGACTATTGACCCAAGGTATTTATTGGCTTGGCTTATTTGGAGAGGGCATATAGCTGTAAGGGCGTTTTCACCAAAAATGTTGAGTTATCAAGTTTGGCAGCCGATGTAACCTGCTTCTAATGAAAGCAGGCAAATAAAATCATCTGATTTTTGAAGTCGCAAAAAGTATCTAAGGAAAAGATGAAAAGCTGTTGCATACCTGATTTTTTTAGATTGTTTAGAAACTAAAATTGATTTATAATAGAATAACTTGTGACATTAGAAAACTCATAACCAATACTTATGTATGTATCGTTGCACCGAACTGAACCACCGACCCTTTGACCTCAGCTTTCTTTCTGTGGAACCTGCTTTCTAGCTCTGGGACTTTATTATTTCGATAATCCGTTCGAACATGCTTGGGCCACTTTCACTCAACTTTAAACTGATAGGAGCCATTATTAGATCAGAAAGAGCACTATCGGCCTCTGATGAATTCGAGAAAATTGTCCAGTTATTAAATTTCGATATCCGTAGGATCCATCTATGATCCGACTTATAATGTCTTGAGAACTTCTTCAGTGCTTTTCACCTACAAAGATCTAGAAATTTCGGAAATTCCAAGTGTCTATGTGCTTTTATTCACTTTTTTTACTTTTAGGCCCTGCAAATTCCGGAAGCAAGTTGTTCCAGGCACATCAGGACTGCCATTCCGGATCCCGTCTTTACCCTATTTGCCTTTCTTGCGCGTCAGGGTGTTCATGTAACCGACCTCTTTCGTCGTCCGGGCAACATAACCCAAATGAAGGTAAGTGCTATGCTACATGTTGTGATCAGGACAGTTGTTTGTTAAACACGGATAAATTTTTTGCTTCTTTCTGACAGCATATCGATTGTCAAGATAAAAGAGAATAACACTATTCCTTCTTGCACTCAACTCGGTAAAGCCACAATTTCATGGCATTTTGCGGATCCCCGCCTGCAGTGCGCAAGACTTAAAAAAGCTCGGCAATTTTGTTCATGCTTCGAATGGTAAAATGCCCTCTCAGTTTAAAAAAATACCATTTTAAATTAGATATGTAACGCCCTGCTACTAATTATCATTTAACGCATATAAAATGTAGTAATTTTATAGAAGCATGCTGTTATTTTGAAAAACGTCCAAATGTGGCACACCTTCCCCTTTATTGTCAACGGTTTTATTAACTATAATGCGCATTATGTCTCTTTAAAATTTTCTATTTAAGGTAAAGAAGTCCGTTATTGTTGCTGAATTAAGCAATTCCTGTTTATTTTTAGACATAATCAGCATTCCACATTTGTTTTTTTCAATCACAGGCCGTTGAATTTCTTTAAAGTCATTCAGCTTGTATAAGGAAGTTCGCTGGCTGTTATAAGATATTGCTGCGCATATAGATCACATACCTCTTTTCAGCCACATCTATTGACCTACCGATATTAGGAGCTAATGCATAATGACACAAAATTTACAGAATTTTCATGATCGAAGACGTTTTCAAACAGAAGGTCACCCATCTGGCCACTAAAACATTTAAAATCACGCGAGCATCTATAGCACGAGGAACCGATATGTCATGTTTATGTTCTCTTTATTGGGGAACTGACGAAATAAATGCATGCTTGAAAAAAGGGAAGTAGCTAATATATAAGCAGTCAGTTTATTAGGCAAACATATTTTCGGCAATTCTTCGTCAGGCCATTAACTTTGGAAAACAAACTTTCATTCTTTTGCAAAGTTAGTGGCCTGACGAAGAATTATCGAACTAATGTTTGCCTAATAAACTGACTTTTCAAATTAATCATGGGAATATTTACAGAATATAAGCAGTCATTTGTCCAGTTTATTTCACGCAGGAGACTAAAGCTCCTTGAAGTAAAATCATTTTACTGCGGTGTATGACTTATGCTTTAGTTATATCGCATGCTAATGTGCATTTAAATGTCATTAGCGTATTGCGTATGTGCATACGTGTGATATTCCTTCCAAGATAGGCATCTTTCTTGTAGACTGAAAACCCTTTATCAGAAATGCATCCGCAGATCGGGTCCAAAATTATTGGAGGATAAGAAAACATTTATAAAACCCAAATATACCATTCCTTTGAATATAGAACTTTACGAAGACGCGCTTCTTCCATTCAGTGAGCACAGAAAAATATTTTTTTATGTTATTTATAGAATATATTTGAATTTGTAAGGGCATCTAACTTAATAGAAAAAATGCAGCCTACTTAAACTGTCACTTTTTATCACGTTAGGTCTTTCTAGGAGACCGCAACGACGTTCTTTCGAAAGCCAACATTCCCTTGTGTATGAAATATCTCGAGATTATGCTCCAAGCTTATCAACATTACGAGTCCGCTTTACCAAGCTTTCCTAATCTAAAGCACACTTTACCAGTTTGTTTAACATTGCACGAACATTTATTTAATTTTTCGAAATCAACATTGTCTATTGTTCTAATTGTCTACCTTCCTTTTTCTGGTCATATCGGTCCGGAGCGCTGCATGCTTGCCTGTGTCAGCTTTTGTCCGGAAAAGGCGAAAATAATCCCTTTTGGACTGTCTTGCTGCCGTATGAGAAAATTATGTTCATGGTTACTTAATGCAGCCGGACACTTAAGGATTTGTAGTCAGCCTTCCTCGACGAGCCTTCCCTAGTTTCCGTGCTTACGTGTGGCGAGGTGGTTTAACATTTCCTAGCGGTAGGATACACACAGACAGATGTAAGCGGTTGTGGTAACATTGTTTTGTTTAAAAATACCTCATTCTCGTTATTTCTAGTTTACGGATCCGCCAAATTATACGGATTTTAGTGGATTGTTGAAAAAGGCAGGTATTAAACGTTATTTCCAAAACAGTAGACATTGAAATGACCACTTTAGGCTAACTTGCCATCGTCCACCAGCCAAGTTCCTTTTACAAATACCTCTGTACATAGGAGGATTGCATAGATAAGTTTCGAACTATTCCTGATACGGCAAATACTACTTAAGTTATTTGTTCTTCAAGTGGAAAGAACTCAAGTAAGCAAAAATATTTCCACCCACAAGCTACAATGAAGGAATAACCAGAGTGTTATTTTCGATGTTAGTCAGTCCCTCGTAAATATGGCTCTTTAGTTGATTGTAGCGTGCTGATTTTTTGATTGGATTTGCTTCTCCGGCAACCTCAGGGTAACGTCTTCCAGGCCACTTGCCGACAGGTGACCTTTTAGCATTTCCCTCAACCATCTGCCTTACCAGGCACGGCGAGAAAGTTAGCCGAAACGAGGAAGCAGATATTTGTTTAATCGTTACCACACTGGGAACAAAGTTGGCTTGAAACTCAGGTAGGTGATTCCGGACCTGACAGCCGCACGAGGGGTGAATATCTTTTCTTGAAGTCTTCTGTCTGTCCGATATCTGCTCGGGATAGAGCATCAACTTCGTGCCAGGGGCATGCTTCTACAGCGGCAGCCATTAGCTGAATATTTTGTGCACTGTCGTTGATAACAGGTGTTCGTTTAGTAAAGTACGGTGTCTCATATTCAGAGCCTAACCTCCACATTTGCACGTAAAAACCAGAAGGATAGTTCAGTAGAAGAAGAAGATGTGACCACTGGAACAAGAGTTTTCTTTTCCCAACGTTTCGGATTCCGTCGGGAATCCTTACTCATAGGTAATGGTAGGTGAGTCTGAGTCATGTGCAGATAGGGGTGATAGTGTTTGACACCAGTGGAATTTGGATTACATCTTATACCATGGCTAGCTAGGAAGAGGCTTCTATAATTATGCCGAAACAGGAACGCAATGCTCTTGGTCAAGCAGCTCGAATTTATAGCAAGCCCTCGTTGTTATTTAGGAAGGGGTGTCTGCTCTGAAACTAAGGCGAATACTGTGGTAAAGTTAATTCTGCACATCAGCGTCTCCGATTACTAATCTTACAGCGATTTGGACCGCAGCCGTGTCCTTGCTTCAAACTCTACTTTGTTGCAAACTGCACTTCTGTGCTCTATAGAGTTCCAATAATTTGGGTATCTTTCATTTCAGCCCCTAAGTTTGTCCCGTGTGGCACTCAGCTTATGCACCTTTATCAGTGTAACAAACAACTTCGTAATCCTGGGAGACATTATGGCCTGGAAGGTCGTTGCTGACACTGACTGTACTGTTTTTTTGTCCGCCGTAAATGGCAACTTATCTTTCGTTAAAATCGTGGCCTTATTTCAACCATTCGTCTTCCTGTTAGGAATTTTTGCCTACTTACTACCTGTATTCAGAAACGACGAGACGTCTGAGACTATCGGCCTCTACATCTCTTCTCTATCATAAAAATGAGTGTATGAGTGTAGCTGGGGAAAGGGAGGGATAAAAAGAGGCTTCTCGTCACCGGGGAAAAAATGAATCCTTTCGCCTTCTGCATCCTTCATTCCCACGGGTCGTACCCTGGGTGACTGTTTATCCCGCCAGTGGTAGCGTGCCACTTAAGCCTTTAGAGTTGCTATATTTAACACAATATTTGGCTGGAAGTGTCCTCAAACGTCGACTATTTATATAAAATTTGTACCTAACGTTTGAAACAACTTCCGATTTTCTTCATTATATACGCTCCATTTTGGATATGTGTTGCGCTTCATGGAAGTATCTGATGTGGGCATACGATATAGCACAAAGTTTCAGTATGGTTACTGAACCTAGATAAGATGGAAAATTCACTGGAATGTACTAAAGAACTGAAAATGCTCCATTCACTAGAAATGCAGGAACCTTTAGCAAAAACACAGTACCTTAAAGTATGTGAGACCAGATTACTAAATGGTAAATAAATTTGGTAAATGCATATTCAAACAGAATAAATTACATAATTTGGACTGAACTAAAGATAAGCGCGTATCAAATTCTCTAGTTAATTATCATGCTGTGGGAGTCATCCCTTTTTTCGATTGGAATATTTGCAGCAAATCTTGGACCAGCCACTCTGATTCCTACTTAAGCAAGAATCATAAGTGTAATTCATCGCAGAATTGCTTGAGCCGAACCCCTCGCAGCTGTGTCCTGCAGCAGCAGTAGGATATACACGAAACATGTATCTCTGCTTTAAGTTAGCTCCTGTAAATCTACAACACATGCATACTACTAGTTGCCTGTCGGCAATTTTTACAAGCTGCATGGTTATCCCTCTGCAGCTGCTGCCTTAGACTCAAATAATAATATGAACTTTCTGAATGCACCTAAAACGTTTCATTTCGAGCACTTTTTTCCAAGTTAGCGATCAATTTTGGAGCAGATTACAAAGGGGAGATTTCAAAAATCGGATATTTACTAGAAAGCGCATGGGAACACTGACAAACCCATTCGTGAATCGAACCGGTCGGTTCATTGCCAATGTAAACACCGTATATAAATGAAACGCATATCGGGAATTTAATCTAGTACCTGTGCTGTATGTATGATAAATCACACGGCAGCTAGTTGCTTTGGGAACCACACAGTTTATTGTTCAGTTGCCATATTCGAGTGTTATTTTTTCATAACATTTAATGCATTTTCACGCTTTCATGAAATCCTCAGTTTATCGGAAAGTATTTTTAAATTTACAGATTTATGAGAGAGGACAGAACAAAACTCTGAAATTTTTCCTTATCTGGTAGAATTTGTACGCCTTAGGCAGGGACAGGAAGAAGCCTGTGCGTCTTATTACATATTTGGTTAATGACTTGAAGATCTCAAATAAACTGCTTGTAAGTGTTTTCAAAGAAGGTAATTCCACGAATAACTGGGAAAATAAGGCTTTTTTAATCTCCTCCAAAAAGTATCTTATTTTTAGTGTGCATATGAACGATCGTCAAGTGCGCATTGCTTGCGTGGCAGCGTTTTCTGGACGAATTTTAACCTAAAGCCCAACACACCATGGCACATTTGGAAGGGTGGAATAACCACCCACCCCTAATAATCCCTTTGTTTGACAAAATATTTGGCTCGTTGCAGCTCTGACTGCATAAATGTAGTTTCCCATTTCGTTTGACACTAAAACTCCAATTTGGAGCGCTTGCAAACAGCCGCTTAGGGGCAAGCTATCGTTGTCACGGTAAAAGGAATGCCTGCCAGTCCGAGGGACCGTCGAGTGCATTGATACTTTTTCAGTCCTTCCTGACTTCAAACAGTCATGATTTTGGCCGACAGAATGTGATCTCGCGATTCAACTCTTGGAGCATTTCACTTGAATTAAAAATGCAAAAAAAGCATTTCGGATGGAATTCGTCTCAGGCCTTCCCGGTCTGAGGACGAGACATGGTTGGCTAGTTACAACCAATAAGTCAGAAATGGCCACTCCAGTCTTAGCCGTTTGTTTTTGCAATTACTTTTTAAGGTGTATGTATTTTGGGTAATCCTGGATAGTACCAGCAATACCCGTGCTTGACTTCTTGCTAGGTTTTCTGGTTTTTTTGTCTTATTATTTACAAGTGCAACTATGGTCTTCACAATTCGATCCTAATCTCCCCTTCTCCTCTCTGATAGTCAAAAGCAGTGGTGTTTTGCATTTTTTCACTGTTAGTGTTTTCTGAAGAATTCTTAAATAACACGATTTGAGAGGAAAGGCTAAGGAGACTTTAATGATCAAACAGGTTTCCTTTCTCTTATTTACATTCATACACAAAGCCTACTTTGTAAATTGATTTACTATTTTTTCCTTAAAGCGTCGCGGTAAAACTTTTAAAAGGCCCAAGAATATTGTGAAGTACAGTTGTGCCGTGATTCTACTGCTGCATCTTCGGAAGGCTTACGGGGATTTATCGATTGTTTTCACAATCTAAGCTCCTGATGTATTTTTGCCAGGACGGGGTATGACCTGCGGTAGCAGAATTGCCTGTGCATTTTTCCAGTGCATTTTTCACCAAAGCTAACGTTCAACTTTGAGTGCAGGACTGAACTCCAGTAGGCGTTTTGCAGTTTAGATAAAAGTAAATTGTGACTTAGCTGATTTTTTCGTCGGAAATGAAGCCACCGAAGCAGCAATTTTGAGCCTACTACAGCGAGAGACATTCGGACAATGTCAATAAATAACAATCAATACTCGGTTCTCTCAATCCTCAAAATAATAGCGAAGCTGACTGAAGGAGATGGCAGGCACAAAACAGACCTGTTTAGCAAAATTGATGTCACGCAGTGCGTTAACTGAACACCAAGACCTCTTTATGGTGGGGGAAGGGAGCAAAATTCCTCAGTAGCGCAGCCACTCAACTTAAGCTAGTCCAGTATCCTGGCCGATGCCCGTCCTCAAACGGACACAATAGATGTGACAGTTCGACTGTCGAGTTCCGACGATGTCCACCGCGTGCTTCGCGGTAGGTTGGAAGTAAGCTTGGTGGCTTGCGTTGCATCTAGCTCGATGTCATGGCCGAGCCGAGGAGACCGGAGGTAGGAGATAGCGCGGGTGGCTCGCACGGCGAAAGTCCACACCTAAATGTACCACCACGCTCTCTGGTCCGCAATAAGCGCTTGACGTGAATTTTAACAAAAAAAAAGATGACAGGGACAGTGGTACGGAGCCCAGCTGTCACGGCGTGGACCTGCGTCCTACTACATTCAATCCTACATCACCTGATCACAGGCAGGATTTTGCTCTACCAGAGGAGTCTCAATTCACACAATTGACGTTAACAGTACTAAAAAGAAGATTTTCGCAAGTCACTTTGCGAGTAATGTAGCTCAACAACAGCAACTTTGTCTAATTAGCCATTTCATGTGGATATTAACCCCTAATCAGCACTTACCGACAAGAAAATAAAGTCAAAATTATCAACTATGGGACAAGCAATACTGATTTTATAATTCTTTTAATGCTCACATTTTAAGTAACTTTGCTCGCAGTTGATAGAATTTCTGTTTTTCTAACTTACTTAATCCAAATGCTATATACCAGTTTTCTACGAAATGTAACGCACGGTTTTTGATAAGACACACGTGATCCATTATTTTGATAGTGAGTTTAGTGTCGACGACAAGTGGGAGAGCGGTCGTCGCATTTTGACGCTGAAATTGAATTTTTAGTACTTCGGCAAAGGATTACCTCGCCTGTCGTGGTCAAACCTGGATTCTTATTGGCCAGGGAGTTAAATGCCGAGGCTTACGATTGCAGTAAAAGGACGAAAGGCCGTGAAGGAGGAGAAGGAGCTGTGAGGATGAAGTTCAATATGTATGAAAGGCAACCAAAGTGATCTAAAGCATACTACCACTTCTGAAACTGGGCAAATCTATAGTCAGTGACCGTTTACTGTTGTTTGTAAGCAAAAATCTTCGCCTGTTATCAATATCCGGCTAGAAGGCTATTAGCGTTAATCAATTCTTTAAAATGAAAATCAATTTTTAGGTGGACATTTAAAAGTTCGGGAGTGATTAGCACAAACTGAGCATCTCTTTTTCGCGCAAATAGTGATCGGGTTGGACAGGGCCCCTTAAAAGTACCAGTAGCACTGGTTGAGGGTTAGGTACTCCAGGAAAAGAACAAGGCCTATAAAAGCATGCGAACCATGCAGCTCCAGTTTCCTGGTAGAAAACCTTTTTTAAGTCTTTTTTCACAGACAGTCAGATTACTGAGCGACTCTGTTTTCGTAGTATCCATAATTTGTCCACCCAGAAATTTATTCCAACGTAATACATTTCTGGCAGAAGGTGTGCGACTGCGTTTCTATAGATGTTGACTTACTTAGATGGGTTTTCTTTAAGAACAAATTATGTTAGATACTGTACGTTTATTTATGTTTGTGTCCGGCAACATTTTATTCGTTTTTTGTATCACCTATTTTTTGTTGTTAAAATTGGTTCGCCAGCCTAGTTTCGCAATAGGACGACCTTTTGCATTCACTATTTGTTGTTTATGAGGATTTATATATAAACTGCTCTTCCGTAGGCCAGCATGCTCCGTTACCACTATTTCACGTCGCTGGCAGTATTCTCATATGGCTGCAAGTGTTAAATATTAACAATATCACGATCGTAATAAATGATTTAATATAGATCCCGAAACACCGGAAGCATGAGATTGATATCTTTGAACTGTTACTGAAATCTATCGCCCGATTAGTGGTGTTGAAAAAATAAAAAAAGGAGATTTCGCAATCCGAAAACAACCCCACTATTAGGCTCTCATAAAGACAGGGGCCATAAACATTGTCATATTACCAGTGCCCTTGATTCTTTTACGGTAAGCGCGAATGGGGATTCATTTCTTTCGCTGTCTTGGGCAGTTTTTACCTCCTGAATTGGGAAGTGACGAGCTTCAGATACCACAAAACCTTGTTCTTATCATTTAACTAGTCGTTCAGTACGGACGTGGCTTATATCCAATCTTTGAAGCCATGTTCAATGCGATTTATCGAGCTTATCACGTGGGTTGGTTATTTTTATTCGGTGGCATTGTTCCCAAATTTTCCCTTCGCCAAATGGTAGCTAGATTGCCAATACAAGCAAACCTACGAGTCCCAGGAAGTAATTGAGAAGAAGATTCAATCGCCGGGACAAAACGTTTATTCGCCTGACGTTTCGACATCCGTCGCGGATTCTTCATCATTAAATTTGATGAGGCGAAAATTCTAGCAAGAGGTGACAGTCGTGTGAGCCTAGAAGTACTTGAGTTATGGGTCGCGGGCCCCCAGTCCATAAACAAGTGCAACGACTTGCCCAATCCATATTCGGCGCTGAGGCTCAATTTGGCCAAAGCAAGTCGCCACTTGGGGAACGCACAGGCCGCCGTGTCGTCTTACGCCAACACCGGGGAACTGGACGGCCAAGCAATCATCACGTCCAATTCCACCACGCGTGATGAAAATTCAGCAATGCCAGTAATCTAATCATCAAAACACAAGAGAGCAATTAGCGTTAATTACTGTTACTTGTCATACGTGTGCAGTAATGACACTGTCCTATAAATACTGCAACTTCCTGTGCATGTATCACCCGCTTCTGCTTCTGCTTTCTGCTTATGTCTGTGATGAGAATCCGCGAGGGATGTCGAAACGTCAGGCGAATAAAAGTGTTGTCCCAGCGATTGAATATTCTTCTCACGTAAGTAGATATTTCACATATAATATTTGGGCAGTGGTTTGTTTTGCTAGTGCATGCAGTCACTGCAGTCAATTTTTAACAAAACCTATTTTAGTCGCAAATGTAGTTAACGCTTTATCATATGGTCAGTATAATACAGCTTTTAGAAATATACATGCTTACTTTCTAATTGGTTGAAACGCCTAATCTCATATGCATAATCTTAGTGCGTCCGCTTAACTTGGTAAGTTAAACATTAAGTTTCCCCACTAAAGATCTTAATACAACTTGTTCCTTAGAGAAAAATCGTAAAGTAATTTTTAATTATGCTATATGTCTAGACTATATGCTGCCAGCAACTGCTGGCGGAGCGAATGAGTTCCGTTAGCAATCGGCGAACGTTCATGAAAGAGTGTCAACATTTTTCTATCCGAACTGGGAAGACAACGAACTCGTGACTAAATGTTTAGAGCATTAGGTTCTGATCAAGCGGTCGCGGGTTCGAGCCCCGGGTGAAGGACCACTTTGGATTGGGTATGACTGGCTGATGACAGCTACTTAGCCAGAAATGGTCATGCCAGTCTCCCTTATCTTTGCTGGCAATGCAATATAAACAAACCAGTATCGTATTCATATTGAGCGTAAACACCCGTGAACCACTAATTTAACTAGAAAATGTTCTTTTATTTAGACTGAAACGCTGATAAGTGGGTAGATTTTCTCGGATCAGCTTGTACTCCCTAACGTTTCTATTTTGGAGTAAGACACAATTACTTATATGAACTCCAAAAACCCAATATATGATTTATTAGATGTTCTGTTGGCTTTCGACCGTTTTAGGAGTCTCAAATCCAAAACCAAAGACTAACATTAATTAAACAAGCAAGCAATGTTTATGCTGGTACCTGTTTTGTCGTGGTATTTTGTTCTTTATATGGACAATGAACGTTTGGATAATCTTCCCTAAAACACAGTAAATGGTTGTGTTCACACATCCTTTAAGTCAACAGGTAAAAGCATGTAAGGCTAGGTAGTTCCTTGTTTCCTAGACGGTTCGGCAGTACGTGCATATTTTTGAAAGAAATTGCGAATCTCTGTCTTAGTACGACATCTGAGGTATTTACTATACTCTGCTTCAGATCTTGGAATCAAAAACTGTGGTTATTAGACTACACTGATATGTGGTTAAATGTCAGTGAAGTTGAAAGAAAATGAAGTTTCCCGGGATTTTCCCTATAAAATAGTTTGCTTTCAAAGCATCCCATGAAACCGATAAGCTTTAAAAGCATGGAGGCTCCACAAGTTATACTCTTCTTCTAAAATTAAATCCGTGCCAGTGACTGCAAGTCTTTAGATAAAAACGCTATGGGCTGCGGCATATCCCAAATCGTTAGATGTAGTTTTTTTAACCTTATGCTGCTGTTGTTAAAAGTATTAGCCAATTTTGTTTTTAGTCTAGTTCAGAATTTTGTCTGTGTATACCACATCCTTATCAGCCCCTTTGAACCTCCCTTTGTGTTGGCTACCTCCTACAGACTATTAGCTCGCAGTTGGCCGTAGGTGAGCCTGTGGACTGGTCCAGCTATAACGTCTACACAGTTGCCAACGTGGCCAAGCGTTTCCTGCTGAGTGTGCCTGGAGGGCTGCTGGGAGATCACAATGAACGGCGGCTCCTGGCAACAGCGGTTTCTTACTGTCCGTCTGAAGATAAACAGCAACAGAAGAAGGAGACGGCAGCGGAAAAAGAGCCGCAACCGCCGTCCCCACCGAAGCAAGATCATTTGCGACCGCATCACCATCATCAGCACCATCCCCGCCACCATCAGAAGACGCCTGCCTGTGTGGGTGGTGAGGGTCCCCTGTCAGTGCCTTCGAAACTGATGCATGCGCCGGGGTTTCGGCCCTTGGTTTCAGTCCCCAGTAGTGGACCTCTTTGGATCTCACCCTCCT
>UYRU01043355.1:9592-21346 GCA_900617775.1 Dibothriocephalus latus | reverse complement strand
CATCAGGACTTACTTGAAGTCCTTGAATTCTATGCAGGAATGCCTGTGAGTTAATCCATTAATAGACGAGGTATCATTTTGAGTAATGTTAAGTGCCTGCTGCCCGTAGATAGACAAAATCCAACATATACATTATCGTAAAATAAATCTGAAAATGTTACAAATTTTTAACTAGGCAATGCAACATTCATTCCATCTGACCCTTTATTGATTTTCAAGTATATTGAAGCCTAAATGCATGATTTGCACATGAATTTGATTACATTACAGATGAATATCCAATCATTTGGCTCATGTAAAAATAATCTTTTGGATAAGTAAGCGAATTTGAACAATCACTGAAGATTGCTGAAAAGTGACATCGACAACGACCTTCTCTAACCAATTGGTATCGACTTTTGACAATCGGAGTTGAGCACGTGATGCTTTCTGCAAATAGAATTATATGTAATGCTAGCTACCGTGGCAAGACACTTAAGTATTAAATGCTACTCAAAAGAGAGTGTGCGTTAGTAGCTTGCCACTTCCTCATCTCAAGCTTAGTTTCAGTGTGGGTTAATAAGGTATGCGACGAATTAGCGTTCCTAAATTTTGCTCGGTGTAATTTAAAAATATATAGTAATAAGTACTCAGTAAAATAAACACTTTAGTATTCTGATAGTCAGCAGCCTTAATCCTTAGAAGTTCTACAAAAAAATGCAGTTCGGGAAGCCAGATTTATTTACGTTCGTTGTTAGAGAAAATTAGATTAAGCGGGATAAAGATGCCGCTCACTAACAGAAAAGTATTAATTAATCCAAATTGCCTTTTAATCGCTTTACCAAAGTGAAAAACTGTCTGTTCTACGGACTCCTATAAAATGTGCTTCAAAAGACGTTCGCTAAACATCAGAAAAAATTGTTTCATTACTTTAATGAGAATTGCATATTCTATATCTATTGAAACATTTTATGTGGGGTCATAGGTACAGGCAGTCTGTTTTACCTTGGAGGGTAGGGAATGCGTGAATGAATTTTGGGCCATGATTGCGCATGGCGGTATAGAAACTCAAAACAGTTACTGGTGGTACTCTTGTGTCTGTCGAAGGTATGTTTCCATCTGGCGTTGCTTATTGGTTAGTTTCGAAGTACGGGAGTTTTAGATCCAAAGGTACATTACCAAAGCGGAATCCCCTTTTTCGTCCCGCAATTAGCTCTTATTACAGGACATCATTTTTTGCCCAACTGGGAAGATTTGATGCCACAGTTGACAGGACATGGGTACATGTCATCTTGACAGTGAAATGTTTGGCATAAACACGCTTAATCATAAAATGAGTCAGGTTTACCTCCTAGTTTTATCTTCATATGGGGAACAAATGACCGATGGCTGTATCTAAGCTGGGAATGGCCTGCTTTTTCCTCCTTTTGGATCAGATTTCACTGAATTTTTTTATAGAAGACGAAACATGAATTATTATATTGCATACAAAAAATTCCTACCCGGATCCTTTGAGCATCCCTTACATTAGTGGTTAATAAGCAAGAAGTATTAGTGCAAGGACAGAATAGGCTCTTAACGCCAGAATAAACTATTGTGATATAAAACATTAGCAATTGATAAAAACAAAAATATGAGGCCCATGAATTAATTGGTAAGAATTAGACGCAAGCACTGGGACAAAAACTTTATTCGTTCGACCCTTCGGACTCCAGCTCGGACCCATAATCGGAGTCAGCAGAAACGGCTGGTTCCTTCATGAAGACTTGCAGTATTTGTAGGCTGCGACATATCTATGACAATTCAGTTCAGGTTATTTTAGCGAAACGTAGGCGTGTGCCTTTGAACTCCCAATTTGTTTAAATGCACGTAGGGATATCCACAATTTACAAAATGTAACACTAACTAAAAGAGAGTGCAACGAATCTAGCCAGAGTGAAGGAGCAAACTTGTGCAGTTGTAAGTGCGGAAGTAGTATGCAACCGTCATCTATGATTAAGTATTCCTGACGGAATCCGAAACGACAGGAAAATAAAACTCTTGTTCCAGTGATCGTCTCCATCTCTTTCGAACTTGTCCATTTGTTTTAAAAACAAAATGGCCAAATTGAGTGCTTAGACTGTTATGTGTTGAATAAGTAAAGTAAGTTGCATTACGAGATGATATGATAAAAGTCAAGAAGATTTTCGGAAACTCGAGTTGTGCTCGTGAAATTTTGAGCAGGTATAAATTGTTCGTCGTTAAACTAAAGAAAAAGTGGGGGCTGGGGATGTCGCACTAGAAGCTTTGGGGGCAGAGGTTACAACGAACTGTTATGAACACTTTAGATAAATTATCATCGGGCCAATTACATTTATATAGGAAGAGGTAAAAGGTGCATGGTAAATTTCAGGTAATTATGGTCATAGTTACAGACAAATTAGTCATGGGAATAGGGCGGGGGGGGCTGGAGTTGGTAAGAGGCATATCGAAAATAGGCATATTGGAAATATACATATGCTTGCCACCTACTCTTCTGAATTCTCTGATAGGAATTTTCGCAACTTTAGAACTATTATGTGTTAGTCAATACAACGGAAAGCGCCTGTTGGCTACAGCAGAAGTAGCTGCAATCAAGTTACGCAAACCGGTCCTCCGTGCGCCAAAAAAAACTTCGCAAAGATGCTTGCTACATGTCAGAAAGCCGCCAATTCAGCCGCACCAGGCTAATCACCCCTTCCGGCGGCCAGTACCCCATGACGCTGGGCAGATTACTGACTGCAGTTTTGTTTTCGCCTTTAGCTTCCATTAACTCGCAATATTTTATGAGGTTACATGTTGACAGAAGTTTAACGTGAATTTATCGAAATCAAGTATTTCTTGCCAAGAATATATTTTGAATACAGAAAGTAGTATTGAGCTAACACTACTTTTATTTATCCACTGTTCAGTGATTCCAGACGTTGGAACGCACTCCTGGCATTCTCTCCAACAGAAACTTTCACCTTGTTATCGTGAAAATGAGGTTTCGCTTAAACGATGGCCAACGGCGCCACTTTTTTTACCTCAGCAAAAAGTATCCAAATAACCAATACAAACGAACACGCGAGTCCCAGGAAGTAATTGAGAAGACGACGACTCTATCGCTGGGACAATACGTTTATTCGCCTGACTTTTCGACATCCGCCGCGGATTCGTCATCAGAGACACGGTCAGAGAGCAATAGCACATAGGCTAGCATATGTACAGGAGTTTGCAGTATTTATAGGATACAGTAATTACTGCAAACATACACAGACAATTGACGTTAATTGGCTTCTTGCGCGTGGACAGTTCGTCGGATGGCACGCGGCTCTGACCTATTGCACTTTCATCACGGGCGGTGGACTAGGGCGTGATGAGTGCTCGACCACCTGGCCGTCCGGTTTTGGCGTAGAATGACGCATTCGCCTGTACGTTCCCCAAGTGGTGTTTTGCTTTGGCCAAATTGAGTCTCAGCACTGAATATGGATTGGGCAACTCGTTACACTTGTTTATGGATTGGGGGCCCGTGAACCATGACTCAATTTATTCTCGGCCCAACCGATTGTCACCAAATGTCCAAATACTTCTCATGAGGCCTGTACAGTGCAATCATTAGCCAGCCAATCCTGAACTCCCAAGTTCACTGTCCTGCGTGTAAGCCATTGATTAACTACGCTTTCTCTGACATAGGAATTATTCTAAAATAGAGAGAGAATAATGCTTTATTTAGAAGGGAATATCCTAAATTTTCAGCAATAAATGTCTCCATGCAGTGAGAGCAAGGGGTAAGGTAAGTAAGGGATCATGGTAAAAGTTCAGAGCTAAAAGGTCATAGAACATTCAAAATACAACGTTTGCACGATATCCACATGTACTATGGACACAGGTCACGTTTCAATATCTTCATTTCCGCTTCTTCACACGTGAGGTAGCGTGCTAAAAAATGGGAGTACAGAGTGCTGATATGCTGATGTACGGCACGACATATGACGGAAGCCTCGGCGCATTGTACGGGAAGACTTCGCAGCTCTTATTTCAGAGTGGTGGGGGTGAACGACCTCACTAAGGATGCAACCAGCAAATTGCTTGACTGTTTTAAAGCGTCGCTGGATTATAATGTCAGCTAAAAAACATATGAAACACCGGCAGCTGAAGAGAGCATTTGGAGAATACGTTTAAAAATGGCCAGGTCTTTTTCAAGTAAATTTGGAAAAATAACTGGAGAGTAGTAAATAATGAGGGGAAGAATACAGGCATCTACAAAACGCCAGCTTAGGGCTTGCGGTGTGCGATATGAACGCAAACGGTGGATATAATGTAAAAGTTTACGGATTTTAATAAAAAGGCCTTCTATATGAAGATCAAATGTAAGGTAATATGTCAGAGTAACACCAAGTTATCGGAACGAGGGCAGAATGTCAATATTTTCAGGACGCGGAGAGGGTCGCAGTCAAAAAATGCACTGAACTGACTTTCGTTTGTTAGTAGAAATACGTTCCTGATTGGCAAGGGTAGTTTACTGCGTAGACAATTACAGTTGCTAGGCTAGAAGCAGCACATCCAGTGAATGAATGCACTTTTTCCGTATGAATTCTCTTTTGAAATTGGAGCTCGAGGAGGAAGCTTAAAGACATCATTCTTACTGTAGTCAAATCGCATCTATTAGTCTTCATGGCAACAGTCAACGGGACGGAGCACTTCCTGATTTAGCGATGCAGCGTTCATAATTATGAGCTTTCTTAGACACTACAACATTAATTTAACCACCATCATATGAGAAATGTTCCCTAAAGGAACATGCAAACTGGTTCATATTCAGTACGAATTCCATGAACCCTATGTGACTTGGCATAGAAGATTTGAATGCACCGAAAAGCAAACATGCCGTAGCACAGGTAGTAGCCAGGTACGCGGGCTTTCAAAATTGAGCCGCCATTTTTATTTCCTCCATTTGCATGTCTACACTCTCATATTCCTCATTTCTTTACATATAATCGGTTGGCCTAGTACACCCATTAGAATCCGATTCTTACCCTTATTGCTTATTTGAACTACAACAATGAAGTCATCAGCGAACGACGCTAGTGGCTGTCTGAGAGAGTCTAATTTGGTCTACATTTTGCGACACATTCAAGGAAATTTCTTCAGGATGTCCACCATCGCAGTATATGACCAGTACCGATTTCTTGTAATTCTCTGGTGCTGTGTAGCTTCTGTGGCTTATTTAATTCATATTGAATGGAGAACGTTTTTGCCAAAAATGTTGGAATGATATTTAAAAAATAAAGCGTATCCTTCTCTCTTTAGCTCACCATATCCAGGCTTAGTCCGGAATAAAACACTTTTTCAAGATGTAAACCAAAATTTTGGGGGTAAAATCGGAAGAAGGGATATCCTTGCGACTATTACCTCTAAATTGTACTTGCATTTGTAAGCCACCAACAATGAATGAACACAATCTGTCATTACTTTTCGGGTAAGATTTTAGCAAGCAAGCGAAAAGAATGTACACAAAAAGACCGGGACCCTGTTGTGATAGGAATATGTTGTGGATACGCTGTATAATAAGCGGTATTAAAAACTCGAAGTCCTTAATCCTAGGCAAGCTGTAACGCACATCAGAATTTTAATTAACTTTTTAAGGGAGGATTCATTAGCTTAAACATTTTGCAAAAGTTCTGCAATGCATTATGAACATAATTAATAAATATAATCTGGCTAGGCAAATCTGTAAAAAGAATAATAATTCCAGCGTTGACTTTATGGTTGTCAGATGCTCATAGACATCAGGTTTGCAAAGACCTAGATCAGTTTTGCAATCGTAGTTCACATTCGTGGAGGAACCCGGGATAATAAAATAATGCCGCATCGGTGCCCTCTTGATGCGCCCGCAACTCTTGAGAGTTATTGGTGTCACACCAGCCTTGGTACCTAGCGGTTATAAAACCTCCTTGTATTTACCTCCAGTCACCGCAACGTAAGATACGGCGGCCAGGGTCAGCCACCCGATCGCACCCCTCTGCCGGCGGGCCATAAAGAGGAGGGGTGGCTAGCGCAGGCTGGGTGGTAGTCCAGTAGGTGTGTCGGCAGAAGAAGCATCCCACGCGCTGCTGCATCTACTTGATGTGGGCAAGCACACGCACACACATCCAAAGCGCACGTCAATTGTGTGAGGGAGGGGAGGGGGGTGGAGAGGCGTGGAAGACGGCCGCGCCTGTGATGGTTCTTAGTCTGCGGAGGTGGCATCAGCAGCAGCCGCAACACTTTACCTCGACGCGAGGCAGGGTGTAAAAGAAGCACTCGACTAAAGCATAAACCGCGAAGTAGCAGCAGCAGCAGCAGCAGAAAACACGTGCGAATTTGTGGTGAAAGTTCCAGTTTTCTGATAGCCTGGGGCCTGTGGACGTAAAAAAGGAGAAATAAAGGTGCCTTTTATTTGCGGAACCCTCTTGAGGATGGTACATGCGAAATGGACCGAAGAAAAATAACACTAATAAAATAATCCAGAGGTAAATAATAATAATTACGGCAGTTGTTCGAGGAGAACAGAGAGTACGCATGTGGATAAGATGCATCCTTCCTATTTGTCGTTTGTTTGTAAGAACGAAATTTACCCCTTATTTTCTTTTCTGTGATTGAAATACAACAGATGAATAAATAAAAGCATCTTTCAGTGCTTCTCGCGACATCATTCCTCTTATTCAATGATTTTGGCCTTGGCGCTTTTATTAAATTACCTCGAGTGTACTGATTCATTATTAACCTGTATATTTTAAGCCTTTATCTTTTAATTTTAAATTTTCTGCATCAAAATGATGCATCACCTCTCAACTAGATGGGGATCCGAAGGCGAAGGGTCAGGAGAATAAGATAGAGAGAAAAATATGCTGTATTTTGAAGTAAGCCTGCAAAAGTTCAGTCAGAACTGACTCCATTAACTGGAACCTGAACATTCTTTAACAAAACATTAAAAAATGTCTAGGGGTTTACCTAGAACCTGCACATCTATTATAGAGCCAGGTCTACTTACAACTTCTGGATTTCCGTGTTTTTAAACGTGAGGTAGCGTGCTAGGAATGGGATTACGGAGTGCTGATATGTCGATATACGGCTGGACACACGTGTCCGAAGCTTCGGCGCATAGTACGGGAAAATGTCGCAGGCATTAATTCCGAGTGAGGGGGATAAGCAACCTAAACAAGAATGAATGTAGCACATTGCTCGACCGTCAAAAATTGTCGCTGTATTATCAGTTAAAACAGCATTAAAAATATCGGCAGCTGAAGAGAGCATTCGGAAAATAAGTTTCAAATTTGAGAGGGGCTTTTTTAAGCAAGGCTGGAAAAATATCCGGAGATAAGTAAAGGATGAAGGAGAGAATGCGGACATATGTAAATCCCCTGATTAGGGATTAAGGTGTGTGATATGAACGTGAACGATGGATATGACATAGCAGATTGCGCATTTTTTGAATAGGGCTTCAGTATGAAGAGTGAATAAAAGATCAGAGATCAAAGTAACACCGAGAAACCGGAAAGATGATACTTCATTAGGAATGATGTCTAAAGAGTCAGGACTCGGTGACTATTGTAATCGGAAAACGCACTGGACTGACTTCTGATTACTTAGTAGAAAACCATTCGCCAATGACCGTGCTAAGAGGTGGTCCAGGCATTCTTTAATCACCTGGCGACATATCTGACCGTATAAATTGGAAACCATGAACCCCAAGGAATTTTAATTTGGAGACGATGTTCTTTGGGATATAACTTAACTTTAAGAAGTGAATTTTCGAGTCTAGTGCCTCAGCTCGTCTTTGGACTAGCAGGATATGTGCAATGAATAAATAACATTTCGAACGTTGTTCCTGTTAGTCCGAAAAAGAGCTGGGGCGCCAGACTCGAAAATTCACTAATTAGAGTTACGTTGTATCCCAAAAAATCTTCTTCAAATATATCTCACCTTTGAGGGGACGACCAGCAACAATATCATTGACATATGTAGCATAAAAACATTCATTTGGAAATCATAGGTCGTCAGTTTTGGGGGAGAAGAGGTGAGAAATAAGGCATATCGTTAAAGAACTCTGCAGTTGCTGGGAAAGAGCGTGGATTTTACCTGCCGCATTGAAAAAATTTAGTGCAGGAAGTGAAATAGCCACGAAGCCAAGAGAAAGTCCAGCGGAGAGAGTCACATGCTGAAGTTTTATTTAGGAGGGGATGGCTTGGTGTAGTATAAGAGGGTAAGGAGTAGTCCAGAAATGCATATGCGGGGGGCAAAACTAAAGTTTTCCAGGCAGTGCCTAATTACGATCATTATCCGACTGATGTGCGTCTCCGCTGAAAATCATTTTCCAACTAGTAAAATGTGATCAATACAGATCAGCGTTGATCATCGATCAAGCAAAAAGGCCTTTTGGTTCCTAGCTCAGCCGCGGTCTCCATGACAATGACGCTTAACGTTTGGCCATTTTTTCATTCCTTATAAACAGTAACAGGCGTGTCTGATTCAGACAAAACAGTCAGGTCGACAACACAATTCTTGGAGCAACAGGCGTGTTTTAAAATGATTTTTAGTAATGTCATTAAAGCAAAAGTAATATCTAAATTGGTTCCCCTAAGGAAGTAGCCCTACAAGATTAATCACATTCCCCTAAAAGTTAATCTTCTTATTCCTCAGTTCAGAGTTCATTTTGTAAACCAAACTACCTACTTTGCGGTGAGAAAACCTGTTTGTTCAAGTATTTTAGTCCAGTTATGCAGTTATTTGCTAACATATTTCCTTTACTTCAAATTATCGGATTTCAGATGCGATTAGTTTAGAACACCTACGAAACCGCACTCAGTAAAACGGTTTAGCTAGTTAGCGCAAACAGTTTACATTAATTTTCAATGTTCTAATAAATGATAACAACAGCTTTTCCTGTTCTCATTTGGAAATAAGTCATACATTCTTAAAATGCTATCTATATTTTAGTTGTAACAATAGTTATAAAATCTCGAATACTTAGGGGCGTTTTCTGTCATTGCAACCGCGTCTGGGGTTCCAGTACGCGAGCTGCCTTCTTCTCTATTTAGGACGACACATGCGTTCCCTACATCTCATTAAGATGATGCCGTTTTATTCTCATCCTATTATTACATAGGTTTAGGTTTTGTTTTATATCTCGCAAGGCGTGTAAATAAAAGGACAAATACCATCTTATTCGTGCAGATATTGACCGATTATATACTATCCACTGATTAAAACCCGAAATAATACAATTTCTTTGAGTATAGAATTTGAGCAAAAACGTTATTGTCTGCTTAGTTATCTTAACAAAAGATATTTTAGAGCCCCTTACCTATAAAATATGTTACCTCGTTCATCATCTCACGAAGAGAAAGAAAAAGGTGAAGCATGTTGTTGAACCGAGTTATATTTTTACTGACGTTTCGGAGCCTTTCTCGCTGCCATCATTAGAGTATTGTAGTTGCCGTGCTGGACGCGCGAAGTTTGATCTGCCCGTTAGTTGCTGACCGCATTTGCCCTCCTGGAGGTTGATTCTAGCAGGCTTGCGTAACCTTTATCCCCATTGGGGTCAGCGTATTTGAAGGCAAGTCAATATAATTGTTGGGCCCCCTCACGTCAACCCGACAACTGATCAGTCATTGCTGTTTGCATGCGTTGTTATCCTCTTCGCGAGTGCATAAATGAGGCACTGTTTGATGTTGGCCAAATAAATTCCGACCACCACTCCTTTTTGCCTAAGCCTAGGGACTTGCTTCTGAGTATTCTCTGGCCCTACTGGCTCTGTCCAGATTGCTCCAAGCTTTTTACGAAACGCCTAGCAGGCAGGGTTCAAGTCTATAGCTCGGCTGACTTGAGGACCAACTTTCGTTCACTAGTCTGGCCATTTGTTCATTGGCCCTGCCGATTACCCTCGCTCCCTCACCCTTGAAAGAAAACAGATAATATTGAAATTGATTCGCCGAAGGTGAGAGATCCAGAATGGGAATTTGAGAACTCAAAGTGGTCCATCCAAAATGTAAGCGAAGACGGCCCGTGCAATGGACCATCTCCATCATGGTGAAGAAACGCAACACCAGCTGCCTTCAAGGTACAAAAAACACACCCATAGGAAGGCCGAAGCAGCCAAAACGAAAAAAGTATCCGCCAGAGTCTGGCAAATTCCACCAGACATTGAAATCTTACATAAATAATGACAGTATACACTCTGAAAACGTCTAAGCTCTCCGACTCTTAAGCAGGAAACAAAAAACTGTTCCAGTGAGCCACTTTCATTTCTCATGCAGCTTGGCTAAGTTATTTTACCTAGTATGCATTTTGCAGAGGATCGAAAAAGGCGTATTTTGGTGCCTGCCTGCCTTGAAATAAGGCTCTTCGATCAGCAATGATACATTCCAAGTTAAGTAAGCCTTCTAAACGTAGTTCAGAGTGCCTCATAAAGTATAGCAAGACTGCCCATCGACAATGGGGTTTGGTCGTAACGGTTTTGACTTCTGCATTTGTAAGAAAACCTACGTCATGACGTCCGACCATGACGTAAGAGAAAAGATTTTAAGTTCTTTCAAGGTCACCTATCTGACTTACACGTGCTCCTATCTGATATCCCTAGGGAGTGTTATCTACAGTCTTATAATATGCTCTCAAGGAGTTATTTGGAAACTTGTCGAATATCAGGGCAAATCTGGTCGTTTACAAATCCTTCTCACAATAAGTTTCACATCAGTCTACATAGGTTTCACATAGACATCTGTAGAATACGTACACCTTAAATTGTTTAAGGGTATTATTAAAAAAGAAGTGGGCATCATTAGGATTGGGGGGCTGATTACCAAACAAATAAACTTGGGCTCACTTACGACATTTTTATTTTCAGCAGGGGATATTCCATAACCATAATAACGTAAACAATAAGTGATATACGCAATGTGGAATATCTACCATCCCTAAGGAATGTTACTTGCGCTTCCGTAGTACACCGTCGTGACGTCAGTTGAAACCTCGACAAATGTTATGCCATACTGGGACTTTTACAAATCTGCCTCTCGGTAGGTTCTAAACCAGGCTGCAAAGATTTCCGACACAGATCTGTAAAACGCACGACCCCTTAAAAAGTGGAAAGTGTTTTTAAGACAAAGGGGCCTCATTATAATTAGCTAAGTGATTTCAAAGTACATAAATTTGGTTCCAATTGAAGCATCCTATATTTTTAGAAGGCAAAATTTTACAGCCTGTATAACGTAAACAATAAGTGGATTATGCAAACTGCGTGCACATAAAGTGCATCTATGGTGGTCTCCAAAGTCGTTTTTAAGTTAATTTTTAACCCAGTAATATAAAGAAAAAATCATGTTGCATACTTATTTCACAATAATTTTCATTTTCCTAAAAGTTCACAGACAAAACTTGGAGGAAAAGGAAATTTCAACACAATGTCTGGATATCACAAGCCATGGTTTTCGGCTAAATAATATACAGTAGCATATTAAATTTAAATAAACACGCCAGGTAAATACAACGCCTTAAAAGTCATAATTAGAGTTTATTAGCTCTACGCAGTAATTGCTGTTGTTTTTTTTTTCTAGCATGAAATTTGAACTACTTGTTGTCAGTTGACTGGGTTCGAGGGTAAGACCCTCCTGCTCAGATGACTGATAATTGTGCATTTAAAGTTGCAAGCCGGCACAGTAAAAAAGTTAAGATACTTGTAAACACACTCGCCGAACCCAGCTAGGCAAACCATAAAAGATGTCCTCTTTGATCTGC
>UYRU01043354.1:8896-21358 GCA_900617775.1 Dibothriocephalus latus | reverse complement strand
AAGTACGGCAAACGACATCGAATGAGTTTGTTTGGGAGTCACACAATTTGAACATGCCAGCGGCACACGGGGCCCTATCCGGTAAATAGACATTAAATTCGGATGGCCCGGACCGTTGTGGCTGCGGTAAAGTGTCCTATGGAAGGACGATGTACCGGTCTGTAGAATTTCTCTTTCGTGCGAGAACTTTAAATAAGCGTTTTTACTGGGAAGACTGAATGCGCATTGGTACACGTTGAAACCAACTGCTATCTGTGAGCGGTAAACCTGTGATATTTCTGTCCCAAACTGTGGTATACGTAGAGGCCAGGGGCATCGGGACTATGAAATGACCCATTTAAAAAGATGCTCAGACCATATCTGAGCTGAGCTCCTAGCATAATCAACACTCCTTACATCATCCCCAAAAGAGGAAGAAGAAGAGGAGACGATTTCTGGGACCAAAGTGTATTCTGGCTGACGTTTCAAAAGCTCGCTCGCTTCCATCGTCAGAACGAGGTGTCTGTATTCCTGTTCGTGTCAAAGAAATGTGAACCACCATTCGCCTTGCTTAATGCCCGTGTGTCAATCGATTGCACCGATCGATTTTTTGTGGCTGTTTGAATTGTCCGCGTCTTCTTGAGCTGTGTCAAGTCGTTTTTGTGACACACGGGCATTAGGCAAGGCGACTGGTCGTTCACATTTATCTGACACGAACAGGAATACAGCCACCTCGCTCTGACAATGGAAGCGAGCGAGCTTTTGAAACGTCAACCAGAATACACTTTGGTCTCAGAAGTCATCTCCTCTTCTTCTTTCACTTCTGGAGATGATATAAGGAATATTTTATTTGGACCTCGAATTTTCTCGCATATTAATAATCAACACTATATGGAGTCCGTCGGATCAACCGGCCGATGAATCAAGTGGAGGATGCTATTTAGCAAGCACGATGTGCTTTGTATAAATCAGCTATCTAAAGGTCTGCTTACTAGCCGACATAGTCATTATTAGTGAAGCTCTAATAGGAAATGGACCTCATACACCCTTTTAGATTCAAGCAGACATACATCAATCTCAGCGGCCTCATTATTTTGAAACATTTGCTTTGTAACTTGCGGTGAATAGTCTTCTTGCTCACATGACGAATTCGGCACGTTAGGGACATGTGAAAACATACCACCTGGTTAAGCAAATGGGAAAATAGATAGATCTCAAGTTCTATTCCTGCACATCTAGTCGGTTCGAATCACAGAGTTGCTCCCAAGGAAGCATTTCAAATTGTCTATCACGGACCAACGAACTTCTCTAAGGGCCTACGCCAACGGGTGCTAGCAACAGCGGATACAATAACTATAGGCTAGCGAATGCGGTGATGGGCTTCCAGAAGACGCTAACACAGGCACTTTCACTTCCGTGGCCAACACCGACGGCAATTCTTTAAGTCATGCATTCAACAGTGATGTTCACTCCGCGTACTCGACCGATGAACATTGCGCACACCCTCGCCCATTCTTAAGGACCTCGACATGCCGACCTTTGACAAAACACATGGCCGAATACCATAATTCTAAGTCTCTGTTACCTTTTGCCCAGTTTTATGCAAGATCATCTAAGCGCACTATTTGATTCTGGGTGGTTTTCTTCAATCCAGCCCTAGATGTTTAATCTACCCACTGATTGGAGCCTTTTGGCACTAATTGCTTTCCTCCCTGCTCCTAACTGACAGAAACTCTAGCTAGCAGCCATTTCTGTCCCATTTGCTCTATTTTAGATTTCGCTGATGAGGCCTATGATCTCGTTGAGGTACTTCTGCTGCAGACTAAGCTCCAATTTCTCTCCATAAGCATTCCCAAAAAGTCAAAGTGAGTATTTGCTTCTAGCTTGTCTTCCCCATATTTGCATAATGCGCCATGGCACCCATACCAAAGATATCGTTTCAGTCCAATTTCTCTAAGAAATTAGTTGATTCAGACTCTGAATAACTAGGCGTAGGGCGTATATAAAGTTTGACTAACACTGAGCATGAATTTGAGAAGAAGTCCTTATGTCAAAACAGTTGGCCTATTGAGAGTTCATTTTGCCAATAGGGAATACATTCGTGATGTTCTTCGTCATGCACGCTTACGATTAAGAGTTGACACTTGCACATATGACAAGTATATTTAATTAGAAAAACTTTCCGTTGATACACTTTATAGTCAGTCGAAAAACAAAATGAACAACTATGTCAGTAGTTTCTTTCGTTTGTAGGCACTGCAAATGCGATTGTAGTTCATGCCATATAGCATCTTACCCACTTCGTATTCAAAGTTTGAAAGCAATTTTACGGGGGTCGAATTCAGTACCTTTTAAATGAATATATTCTCGTTGTTTGTACTTATTAGATGGACGTTTATTCGTATATAGTTATTGTCTGCTGCATTTAAAGGCGGCAATATGCAAATCCTGCGTACTAGAATATCGTACATCAATAGGTGCAGATTGAGACTGAAACTTCTGAAAATGCCGTGGCTGCACGCTTGTATCGTTCTTGTGGGCTGATAACCAGTCCCTGATTTCTTCTTATTGTTCTCTTTTATGCAACACGTGTTGATGCGTTTTAAGTGAGTTAATGTTAAGGAACCAGCAAGCTTGTGACTCGAGAGGAACCGACCGGGAGTTGGGCGGTAGGTGACTATTCATGGAATCACTGCACGACAGCCGATTGCCAGGTCTATTGGCGAAGAGCGACTGCACAACTACACCTGTGTATGTATCAGATGCTGATATTTGGATTTTCGTCAGCATAGAGAGCCGCTGTGGTCCCAAGATGGTCGTAGTCTTGACTGGCATCTGCAGTGTTTTACAGTCCGCGGAACTCCCGCAGCACATACCCCATCCTTTTCCCCCAAACCACTTATTGCAGTCCGAAGAAACAGGACGAAACCAGTACCAACGGAGGTTAGCGTGTGCGCAGCGCCTGACAGAATTAAGCAGCCCGTCTATGCGTGGCACACACAACCGGCCTCTCACGTCCAACATTATGAAGTCTTCTCTAGGGGAGTCTTAGACTTCACATGCGACAAGACCCCATACAGATCACATCAAAAGGTGGTCATTGGTCAATCAGTCTTGAGTTGCAGCCTTTAGTCACGTCAGAAGGATCGCTGGCACAAACCGTTTGTTGGCCTGATCTAGCAAAATCCCGCTTAAACCACCAGCAAGCCCTTTTCTGTGGTTGTCTCTGATCCTGGGCTGAAGCCAAAATCCAAAACGCCAAGCCAATAAACTTCTCGTTCCAGCCATTGCCCCTTCTCTTTCTATACTTAGTTAAACTTCATAGGCACGCAGGCCTCACTGTTCCAGACACTGCATGAGTCTTTTCGATCATAACACATACACGACAGTAAGATTCAGCGAAACATCACCAAGATCAACCCATCTTCTGCACCTGAAAATGCCTCCACCACCGGCATTACTAATACAGTCCGCACCAGCGTCGTCAGCACCAGAAGTAGTAGTAACGCAGTCCCCCATCCCGATGTTATTGCTATCATCACATTTGAATCACACATAGGGCTAGCCGGTCACTCCTTAATCCATCACAATGAGCGTGGCGAACCAGTGCAAAGAATCCGATATTCTTCCGCCACTCCCATCTAACTTACCCACACCTCAGGAAGTGCGATTAGTACATCAGTCCACCCAACCATAAGTGACTACATGCAAATTCTCGACAAAACAAAAAAGTTGAGTGTAAAATACAACATCTGACCATACCTTAATACACACGCCGCTACATTTAATAACCTGTGTTCTCGCAGATATGGCAGACAAAGCATGGCATGCCAAAACATGAAAAACTTACTTAAGCGGGAAGCCCACACTCTTGTGCGGCCTGGTACATAATTTGGAGACTAGGTTGAGCCTGGCATGCGCAGATGGACTCTTTAGCCCTATTAGCCATCGCATCTTATCTCGCCATCAATTGGTTGAGGGGTTCAGACTGAAGATAGCATGACATTTACACTGGAAAATATATATAGTCTCTGCACACTAGCGCATTGCTCATTAATAAAAGCTATGGCACTCTTGAATTTATCAGGACTCCCAAATAGTCGTGGCTTGGGCGGATGTCAACTGACGTCAAAACTGTGTCATTTTCAGGGCGTATCGTGGTCGGTTGCATATGCAGGGAGGTTATCCCTGTCGATTGCAGTTTTATTGCTCGATTCATCCAGTATACGAACTGTCGTATCTACATGTGCCTTTAAAACCATTCATAGATCACTGAGTTCCCTAGTCCGCGACTGCGCCGCTGCTTTCTGAAGTCAATTTAATTATATAAATGAACCATCAGCCGTTTATCATACACGTAGAAATGGTAGTCCCCTTGCTGAATCTGTGCAAAATTTTCAGGGGTTAAACGCTCTCCAAGGAAGACTGAGATTAGTCCTGTTTCACTGAAAACATTTGCAATCCATCGTAATGACATGCAAAATATTATCGATGCCTCAAAGCTTTGTTAATTGACGTAGAACTTGATTTCTTACACAACAAGTCAGGCTTCAAATAAAGAAAAAGAAGAAGGTTCTTCCCTTACTGGAAGCATGGCTTAATTTGTCCAAGCTTCTGAATTCTTACAAGAGTCCATCATCAGAGATAAGAACTCAGCCACTGGTGTTTGATTCGCCCCTGCTCCCTTTAATTGTTACTTTTTTGTTGTCGCACTGATCTCTGACGACTGAACCTAGTAAGAGTTCGAAAGATCAGATTATAAAGCTGTGGTATACACACACAAACTGGAGTGCGAATGTTCGCCTTATTTAGACTACAGTCGGTATATCACGACGCCACAATGAGCCAAGAAGTGGAACAGCATCTGCGAGTATGCGCTCTACAGCTAGAAAAATTCCTATTATGCCCTCGTTTTTGAAAAATGAACCAACTTATGGGGTGGGTTCTTTGTTCAGAAGTTTAAAATAGATTTTCGTGATACCGATGCCTGAATCTTTTAGGGCGCAATGACTACGTCACATTCACACGAACTGCACGCTTGACGTATTTATCGCATGACATTGCTGCATAGCCGTGCCAGAAAATGGGTGGACACGCGCAGACGAATTATCACCAAATAATCTACTCTTACCGTGAATTTTGAAAATCTAGAAGACTTATGACGACATAACAGGCCTTAAAGATTTTTAACCCTTGCATTCTATAGAAGCACGATTTTGAGGTATTAGCACCAAACGCTGCCTTGTGATAAACATTGGGAAGTCATCTAAAAACCTAGAGTCCGAGTTTAGAGTAAAAAATAAACGTTCAACGAGACAACGAGACAGAAAAGGCCTTCGTGAGTGTGCTCTCCGTTTGTCGGTAAATACCATTACATACCACTTTTTATTTCGTTCATGGGTTCTTCTTTCCGTTTTAGGCTAGAGCTGTCCAGGGTTGCCAATCTACTCTACGGAAGCGTAAGCTTGGCTTTCTAGATTTCATAGAAGATAAATTATTTTTGATTAACCTGATGTCAAGGAAATCATCCTCAATCGTGCGAACCGTTGGTTATTTTTAGGTTGAGTACAGGCACTGAACAAATATGCAAATCGGTTTCACAGAATTTATACACAAGACCATCCAGTTACTCGTAGTTTAAACCGCCAACTCGTGAGGTGAACAATAATAGGTTTGTTTGATCTCAGACAAGCATTAAATCGCTAGACTTAACGCACACATTGTTTGAAAATGCCGTCCGCGAAATGTACAGGAAGACTGACTGATTATGGGTTTTCTTCCCACGATTCAACTAGCCCCCATGAGCGCAACATTATGTGTTCGACTGCTGTTTCTGTCGACTATACATGTTTGCGTCTACGGCCCTCAGATAAATGACTGTTTTGGGCAGCTCAAAGACCGCCGCTGACGCAAATTTCATCCGCAGTTACGTTTGATTTGTACTGTTTATAATTGTTTGTTTGCGCGCGCCGGGTTTAAAGTGCTCCTGATATTGAAATGTTTTTAGTTTGTGCCCAAATTTGCATCTATTCCAACAGTTGGGGGTGTCTTGACTCTAATCACCCAGCGTTCTTGGGTTCCATGTTACAACGAGCCTACTTAAATTCTTTCTGAGTTTACCATACAATCACTTTTCGGACAAACAAAAAACTGTGTTCGAGCGTTGTAAAAGATGGAAATTACGCGACTGTTTAGATCAAAAATGTACTACATCTCGTACTCAATTTTACTGATATAATTTCCAAAAAAACACATCTTGAGCTAACGCATTTGGATAAAAATATTCCGTCTTTGCAATTGCACTAATGCACTGGAGAATTACAGTATGGCGAGTGCTGCAAGCAAAATGCCGCATGTTTCAAAAAAATGGTAATCACTCGCAAACCAACATTAACTAGGGTTGCAAAATTTTTATTATACAGTCTAATTTCAAGTCTTTTCAGTCACGCTAGGATCCCGGCTCTATAAGGAGCTTCTTTCTGACCACTTACAAAAAGTAAATACTGTAAAAAATGACTACTTAAATAGTATGCATTTTATCATGAATTCCGACTGCCCTTATTCAAATATATTTTATGGAAAACATAAACGAAACTATTTTTCTTGTACTCGTTTGGTAGAAAATTATGTTATCATTTAATTTTATACTTAAAGAAGTGGTATCCTTCGCTTTTAGAAAAAAATGTTTAATTATGAGATGTTTTACGACTGTGAGGGGTTAACTCCTAATATAGTGTATCCATCAATTTAGCAATGCTGCCTATAATATATACAACATGACACACATATATTGCAAGATTTTATGAGAACTATGCAACCTCTTCCTCAACCTGCAGGCAAAACCGTTTTTTCTTAAACAGAATGTACACAGCATGCGGCTTAGAAACATTGGACTCAGGTATAGCGATAGGTAAATTTCCAAATCATTCGACAATTTATAAACTTTTTTAAAACCGAAAGATACCCTTTCTTTAACTACAAAATTTAAAGAAGGCGTAGTTTCCAACCAAACGGGTACAGAAAAAAATGTATTTGTCCATGCGTTTTGTAAAATATATTAAAATTAATACAGTTAGTGAAAATCAATGACAAAAATACATTATATTTAAGCAGCCATTTTTTGTGAATCTACATTTTATAAGTGGTCAGAAAGAAGCTCATTACAGGGCCGGCATCCTGGCTTAACTGAAAAACCGTGAGCTTAGAATGCACGATAAGCAGCATTGCAACCCTATTTAATGTTGTTTTGTGGGTGATTACCATTCTTTCGAAAATTGGGGCATTTTACTTGCAGTACTTGCCATGCTGTATATATTGCTGGTGTCAATTGGCCGCATTTATCAGCCTCTACCTCCTCCCTCCCTTGACGGGTTCTGTGGAGGTTTGCCTGCCTTTCTCTCGACCGTACCATAGACGGACAGACTGGCTGTCCTGACTGCCTTCGAAACCCACCTAGGCGCAGACTAAGATCTTCTAGGAAGTTCGAGCTCGTCAAAGAGTTGACAGCAAGAGCTTTCTGTTAGAGATTAAGAAATTGTCATATTCAATAAAAAAATAAAAAAATTAATGATTTGGGGAAGTAATGAAGAGCTGCTCCTTGGTGCTCTGTGTGAGTGGTCATATGTGCAGCAAAAGTTGAAAAGAGTTGTAAGCAGAGTATTTCACATCCGCCGGTGATTTTTTGTGTACCCAATAAATCTAACTAACGAGTTGCAACTTCCAAGTCCGTCGAGAAAATAGTGGATTTGGCATCGCTGGTGCCACTGGCAACTACTGCATCAAGTTTCCGTCAGGAGAGCAGGAAAGGGGATGACAGCGGGAACGTGATTTGCGATAAGTGAACAGGCCATCAACTTGTTTTCCCGAACCAAGTCCGCAAATCAAATGCCCTATCCTCAGAAGAGGGGAGCACGTAGTGTGTTAAATACTACGATAATGAATGTGACGGTTCGTCGATGGACTGGTAATAACAATACGAGGATAAACCGTGACGAATATATGTTCGGCGCGTGGAGGCCGACTACATGGAGATTAAAACTGCCATACTGCATATATTCTATAGTTTTGAAGGTCCCTGGATGCATGCACTGACGGCATCAAGACTGGTTTGCGTCGAAGCTGAAAAACACGACTTCTGCTCTCCGAGCAAAACAGACCACACACAACGTATTCTACCAACGAATTTAGTTATATTGCGGTCTTTCGACACTGAAGCCAAGTGCAGCAGATACTGGAAGCGGTGCAAAAAGAGACAGTTGTCTAGGTTCTTCGAGCCAAGGAGACTGCCCGGCTGCTGAGCCGAGTTCTAGACTGAGCGCTTCTGGGGACATATTCGTCCGCTAATATGCAATTCGCGGAGTGCTCAGATACGCGAACATGTTAACACTTGGTACTAGGATATGATATCGGGTTTAAAACTGTTATTTTGATCGGCCAGCAGATACTTGAACTGTGGGTCTCTAACAAGTGCTAAGCATTTTTTCCTGTTCATCAGGTAAATCGACCTAGTGTCTAGTATAAGTTTCCGTTTACTTCTTGAACAAACATTGAATCGTCAAGTATATTTTATTGCCATTTATGCGGTCAGGTGTTCTTTTAAACCCGATGGCTTACAAAGGATACGATCTCTTTCAAACAACCCTAAAGGGTTTATTGACTGAAATTTGCTGGCTTAGAATATTGAGGACACAAGAATTGAAGCATTATATTGTTTTATTCATAAGACAGTACGATGCACGCAGTTTTAATTTGACAGTTGCAGATAAAAGCAAATGCCATTTTAATTATCAATCCAACCTGATTTGGGAACGGAAAACATGTTGAGCACAGCTATGTGGCAAAAAATATTTGTAGTTGCAGTTGACGGCACCTGAACACCGCATTCAACTTCCAGAACTATCTGAAAATGCATTCAAACAGTAGGGATATTTGACTTTCGTTGCGAAATAGGCTTAAATTGAAACTCCTAGTTTTACTCATAATTGCAAATAAACTTACCGACGCACATACACTTAAGGCTTTGACTGACGGATCGAATATAACCTATCTCGTCCGTAACGTGCAAAATTTATCACAAATGAAAAAATAGCCGAATAATTTCCATTGACGTAAACATACTCTATCCAAGCAATCGAGACTTTGACTTATCTTCTGCCTCCCGTCTATGAGTTATTGCTGACGGTCTTAAGACTTTCGCCTTTCATTTCCGTGCAGACTGTGAAGCGACTGAAATTGAGCAGAGAGGCCTCTTCGAACGATATTGTCCGCTTCTTGGACACACTTGCTGACAACAATCCCCTCGAGTACTTGGATATTACAGAGTGTACTCTCAAGGAGACTGACACAAGTACGCTCCTGCGACTTCTCTGGAACACAAAAGAGAGATTCACTCTCGTCATTAATCCCTCTTGCCTGAAACAGGTCGGTTTTTGTCGATATATGTTTTTTTCTGCTTAGAGCAAGAACACTTCTTCTGTATGGTTGTATGGAGAAGACATTATTTTAAACTTCTTCGAATGTGCCTGCCCGTTCGGTTAATATCAAAGTTAGATTATGGGATGCTTACTAAAAACTACATGCTAAAAAGAATCCTTTTCGGAAATCTTATAAAACGCTCTGATTTAGTCAGGACATGAGTACAAAACTTGGCTGCCGCTTACTTATTCGGCCTCAAAAGAAATTGATGTTTTCACCTGGATCATGTGTGGGGACTCTGTACCGCATCAAGCAGTACGCCCGAATCATCTTTCTACAGTTGGGCTCAGTGTGCGAGGGCATAGGACTTGATAGCGGTCCTGAATTTTCTTCACTATTAAAAGTTCAGTATCAGTATCAGCTTATTGAGGGAACGATTGGCGAACGCCTTTAAACTCCCTATTGGTAACAAGATGATAGGAAATAAATGGATACAAAGAAAAAAATTTTTAAATTACGTCAGTTACACTTTCCGGTAAGACACCACAGTTGTAAGGTGGTCAAATAGTAACAAAATATGGCAGACAAACATGACTACTTGCTAATCAAGGGTAGTATAGTGTGACGCAGTATAATGTGATGCAGTGTTTTTTTTACATGGTTTGTATGTGGGCTTGTCCTTGATGCTCTTAGACGTGGCATATAGCTCTAGTACTCGCAACTTGCAACCTCATCAACTGGCGCACTATCACAGACTTCGAGATTGGGAGGGGGTGTCAACTTGCAATGACACCGCTTACATTTATTTTAGCGGCACATCCCAGAGATCGGTACTGGGTAAGTGAGTTTTGGTTTGTGTCTCTGATCTTTGTAGATGGCACCTTTAGCCTTTGTGCTCAAGCTCGTCCCTGTCGTTTTAACTTTGAACTTTGTGGGAGTTAGAAAGAGAGAACTAGGCAGCTACTGCGTAGTTCGCATTCACAAGGGAAGCTTAAGTCAGCTTTGTCCACCCGTTCAGTGTTGGTTTATGCACTGGAAATTTCTAGGTTTTGAGCCGATTTACTTGTGTGCAATTCATTTATCATGGCTGTTATGTGTGCGGATGGTATTTTCCTACAGAACATGAGCGAAGAGCAACTTTGGTTAAAACGATGTGGTTTAAATTTGTCCTCTCTGGTTTCGAAGTTGACGACTTACCTAAACTTTGAGGGTTACTTATTCAGAGGCCTTCTTATCAAGGGCTCATGAGTACACGAAAGTAAATGAAATCTTCTTTTCCCTCAGAAAATCAACCGCTAGACATGCGACGCAACCAATGAACGTACATATTAATCAAAAAGATTGTTTGTATAAGCCACTAGATTTAAACGTACCACTGAATTTGTGCAGCACGCCGATACAATTAAGTATTTAGAGCACTAAGGCTGGGTTTTTTTAAAGAGTACATTCTGGTTGTATATTTGTCGGAGAAACGAGTACCCATCTTAAGGTTCCCTTTTTCTTGATGAAATCGGTACCAATTTGGTGATATCCCTGCCACCGCGTTAGTCGGTATGCATATTCTCTTTTATACCAAGTTATACTTTATCCTACTGTTCCTAACGTTCGAGTCGCAAGTTCGCTAAACCTGGGCACAAAAATTCTTGAGTGTTTAACATTGAACTCGTCATCTTAACCCGTCGATCCATTTGAAGTGAGTGTTTGTGTAATCGGGCAGATTGTGATCTTCCGTGTATTTATGTTATGTTTAGAATTCTGTTTTATCCGCTAGAACATTAATTCAGCCCCCGTCATTCTCTTTTCGTTACAGAGTCTGTCAGATATTGAGTCTTTTGCCGATCGTAAATCTAGCCTTTCGAACTTCGAAGTTTCAAAGGCAAAAGAAGACACAAATCGTATGACCATAAAGATTTGGAGGGTACGTTTAAAATATATTTAGGTATATTAGAGTATACTATAACGTTTTTATGCACGCTTTGCACGGAACATTATTAAACTCAGCTGCCAGATCAGGTATTAGCCAAATGTTTACACACATGGCATTCAGATTTTCGTTTTTTACTTCCAAATTTCATTTATTTCATTGAACCTTATCACAGCCACGCGTATTTTCGTCTTTCTACTTCGTACCTTATACTTTACAATGAATAGAATGTTGAAAGAATGTATACATATCGTTATCATACTTTGAATATCCTTGTTCAATAATCCCTCAAATGCTTCCAACTTTTGGGAAAACAGCCGTAAATAATATTATGAGGCTCCTTCTTTTGAATTGCCATTCGGGAATCCCATGTTTACTATTATGAATACCCTCCTTTTCCGGATATCACTGTGACTTTTGTCTTAATTCCATAGGTAGACACAAGTTTCCAGTAAACTCTGGGAAGACCTTCTAACAAGTTCTTGCAGGCAAAAGAAGGGGTTTAATTAGCTTAAACAGACCTTAGTGTTAATTAAACCCCATGAATTAAGAGAAGCAGATTGCATTTTAACAACTGAAACCCACCGTCAGAGCTAACCTTTCTGACCAACTCTAAAGTACTAGTTTCGATTCTAATTGCATGCTCCATTACGACTATTCACTATAATGTCGTTCATTTGCGAGCGCACGAGTCTCCTCTACTGCACTGTTTCTCATCCAATTTCGGCACCCTGGTTGTACGTGCCATAGGGTTACCATCTGCCTCAGTACAAGTCATACGACAGTTTGACCGTCGACTTTGACGATGTCCACTGCAAGCTTTAACGATTTGAGGCAACACGGTGACTCCCGCGAGATGTACACCGACAGTGGACTCGAGGAGAACCTACTCCACTCCACACCACACACACGCTGGGACACGGTTGTCAAGACAGAATCAAAAAGGACGGAGAAGGGGGAGGGCGCAGACAGCTGGCGCGACCAACAATCAACACGCGTACCGACATAACCTCTCGCTAGGTAGGCTCCCGACGGGGAGCGTCATAAAGGCCACATTAAGAGGGAGCCATTGAGTCTGACCCTCAGTCTGCGGACAGCCACTTCGCACAACAAGACACACTGGGCCTACTGCGGTGTCCGAGTTA
>UYRU01043348.1:0-17575 GCA_900617775.1 Dibothriocephalus latus | reverse complement strand
TTTCTTGGAATTCGAAGCAACTAAAAACCGTCCGGTCTTTATTTTTTATGGTTAGAAGTACAATTTTCAAAAAGCGCGCAAAATCTTCGCATAGCTTGTAATCTATTAAAATAACAGACGAATGAATCACGTGCTTATACGCTCACAAATTCAACTGCCGTCTACAAATAGGCCTGGGAAATTTAAACTTCGAAAATGACACTTGGCTGTCCAAATGACATTGGTCGAGTGGTTTAATTTCCTCTGCACTTATAAGCAAATAACATTCTGATGTTAAATAAATCTTGGACATTTTGTTTACACTAGTTTTAACAGTTAAGACCATCTACATCTCTGGTTCTGAGACGTCCACTTAAGCAAGGACTATTAAATTAACCTAGTTAATTAAATTATTTATGCATATAATACTTTTGTCCATCTAAGTAAGATCTTCGTCATTTCGACAGATTTTATTCCACTTTTCTGTGATGTTCAAATTAAATTATAATTTGGCTTCTGCGAAATAAATGAGGGTTGCCTCTACCGTTTATTAAAAATAAGGTTCGAGAAGTTCCGTCTTTGAGGTTTGCGCTGGAGGGTTAAAAAAATATGTATACGTCAGTTTTTGAAACATTTTTTTTGTTTTTCTACAAGTACTTACAAAGTGAGTTCTTGAAAGCATGATTTTCACGATGTCCAATGAACAATTCCTAAATAAATATAGACATGTCTTCTTCCAAGCATATAAGTTTTTGTGATAGCTTTGAACTTATAAATTATTTTAATTTTCTCTATATTCACCATTTATTCATTTTAATTTTCCAACCGCAGCTTCTATGGTTCATAATTTTTTACCTAACGTCCCAAAAAAACATAGAGAAAGAAAGCCAGTAACTGCTTGTTTGCGGAAAATGCATAATGGTCTTACAGGGGCTGATATCTACATTTCAATATTATATTCTAAATTGCCATGGTTCGTTAGCAAAGCATACTGATTTAAAAGCTATGAAAAAACGACGAAATATTTATGCTTTGATCTAATAAACAAATTATGCTTATTCTGCTAATGCAGAATGGCTGTGCGCATAATTTGAGACTGATCATTAGAAAATTTTTTTAAAAATCTTTTCTATTTTTAAGTGAGGAACTTGAAACGTTTAAGCCTCCAAAAGATACATAGGGATATTATTCTCAGATAAGTTTGAAATCTTACTTAAAATCTTTACCCACGCTGATGTTCCTATCGCCGTTATGTGCTTTAGAAATTCAGAAATTTTGCCTGTATCACTTTCCTTCTGTCTTCATAAAGGGTCGTCATTCATCTTGATTAGATTTTCTGTTATAAGAGCCTTACTTCCTAAAATCAATGGTTTGTAAAAGTATAGAAAGTAACTATATATTTATATACAAATTAAAAAAGATGTGCCTTATACTTTTCGCCTTTGAAAACAATAAATATAGTATACTTATTAGAAAATGATCTAATTTTACCTAACGTCCTTGCAGTACAAATTAAAGACCGTAGATGGTCTGAATAGGTGGCCTGCAACAAACATACTTAAAGCCGTATATAGCACGACAAAAGATGTTTTACATTTTAGCAGAAACCTAAACGGGAATTAATATTGCATATCAAAACGGTCACGTTCTTTTCTTTCTATCTAAATATCTATAAATTTTTACGCGATTTTACTAAAGGCGCACTTCTCTGAGAATTTATCTACCAATAATATTGAAAGTGTTAAAAATATTCTGCTTTCTTACGCAATGGCGCAGAAGGCGAATAAATAGTAAATTAATATATGCAGATGAGTCTTGTGCGTATCCACGGCTTTTGCTGAAATTGCCGAAATTTTGCTGAAGCAACGCATTCACGTGATCGTGTCCGCTATTGTATACATAAAAGCTTGCGTGTATTATGAAGTCAACATTGGAAAGTAAGTTTAAAGTATACTCCCTTTATGCCCGCCTAAAACTGCCTCACAATGTGCTCAATTCATGTTCTACAATGGTATTCTAACATCATAAACACAGCAGAGGAATTAAGCAATATAATAGCGCCATTAAACAACAAAGTGTTGCGTGAGGAATTAAATGTGTAGGTCCTCTGATGTAATCAATTAACAAATACACATTGTCCGCTTATAAAGGGAACGAGACATATGAATATTTTTTTAATTTTAATCTAAACTTACCAGTGCATTGCATTTCGAAAGAAAAATTAACAATTGATTTGTTACGTCATACATTAATAACTTAGGCTTCAAAGCAGGACTATTTTATTGTCACATAAAGAAAGCAAAACTGTACTCTTATCGAGTACATTATGCAAAAGATAAGCAACTCAGTTCATAAGTTAAACTGAAAAAATTAATTCTAGGTTCACATAAAAATATTTTAGGCATTTACTACAATGATCGCCTTCACTAAGTTTTGTGGAATTATTTTATTTGATCGCAAATATATTTAGAACCTTTCGGAAAATACATTAGATGTCGCACAGTCCAATTTTAATTGAGTAAAATATCCGCTTTACTTTGAAGCCTTTCATTCTGTCCTACATCTTAAAACATTACTTTCTTAAAAATGCGCTTACAATATATGAAGTCATCATAAGTAAACCGTTTTGCCCAACTATAAATTAGTTCTTTTGTCAGTTTCCTAAAACTACCAAAAAATTTCGCAAATCGAAGGACAGTTACGCCTCGGTTTTTTAAGATTTTTAGATCTAGTTCGTTTATTCTAAAGAATTTCAACTCCTCTGAATGCCTCTGCAACACTATATGCAAGTAAATGGAGAGATCTACAGTTAGCCCCTGCTTATTTTTGTGTATTTTTGCACAAATAAACACACGCATATGCTGTCTTTCATTGCGCCAGCCTACTCGGTCAAAAGTGGTCAGACAACGCGTCATGCTCGGCTGTGCCTCTTAAATTAAATAAGCTGGTGGCCACTTGAAAAGACTTCTCGAAAGTGGAAATAAAAATGCCCAAAGGAGACGTCTGCTTTCAGCAAGACAGACTTTAACAGATAACTATGAACTTTCCTTTACATTGTTATGCTATACCGCCTCTTAAATGGTCTTAAAAAATCCCTTCTAGACCACGTTCTAGAGCAGCGACTCTAATAAGCAAATCTAATTTAGAGATTTAGCCAATAATCAATATAAGCGATGCAAATTTTCCGTTTTTATTCTGCTTCCTTATGTTAATCGTCATGCAGGTAAAAAAATATCTTGCCGTGTTTTTAAAGATCAATGCCAATGTGGCAAAATAGCTCTTGTTGCAACATAGTGCTTTGTAAATACTTTAACAATAATAAGGGCAACTGCTTTGTATAATCCTTCACGAAAACGATAGAACACGAGCATATAAAATATGTTTGATCGACGTAATTTCGTTTGAACTCGGATCAGAGTGGAGGGTCGAGAAAATGAGGGTAGGCTGATATAGTCTGCTAAGGGTTTGTTCTGGCCTAATTTAACAAAACATAATCCTACCTACCATCGAAGATCGAAAATACGTAAACAGTATCGAGTACGGCGCGGACAATCTACATAATAGGTAAAAAAGATGAATCATAAGCACCTAATCGAAATGAATTTAATCAACCTGTCGCCATCTGTCATCCTCTCTTGCTGCATATTGGGTATATATTCTAGTAGAAATTGTTACTTTCATATGCTGTTGTTAGCCAATGTATCAGTGACATCCAAGTCCTGTCTGAATATATCTAGCATTTATTACCCAGCAGTTTGCGTTCTAAGGTGCATACGCCTGTCGATATTCGTGTTTTGCGCGTTAATGACCTTTGCTTGAAAAATATGCTATAAACTTTCCGCATGATGCCTATTCGGTTGACCCTTTAAAATTTGTGGCAAAAAGCGTTGATTCAGATCGTTGCGAGGGCCTAAGTTGTAGTGCATCGGAAGAATTTTCCAGGTAAGAAAAGTAAGGGGGTTATCTGTGACAAAGAATTAGATTGCTGAAGTCACGGCGAGTCTGGTCGCCTAGCATCTTCAACCCCACCTGAAGTAAAAAACCGTTTTCGAGTGTATCAGTCTTCTGTGGATATATTCTGTATCGCTGTTTCGGTGTTTTGAGGGATGTTTGATGACATGGAAGCCGCTATGTTATGAATCATCACCTCAATGGTCGGGTGACTTTGGTGTTCACTAATCGAGGAAAGGCGTTGTCGAGCTCTGTCTGATCGGTTGTCTTAAGTTCGCATTATGCCATCTCATCCTGACCGATTTTACGTATAATTGCGAAGTTTATAAAAACGTTGGGGGGTCGAGATGCCTGTTGATGGAGATTGAATTTTAATGCATGCCTCTGGTGTGAGTCATTTTGTCCTTGACCTACCTGGCCTAGAACAGTTATCCTTTTACGGTCAAAAGTAGGCTCATTTGCTATAATGTCCACTGCAGCCAGAATTTTAACGTTATTTTTTGAGTTGCGAAGTCGTTTTCCTTTGGACCGCTATATATTTTCCGTCAAAATTCCCTGAGGCTGTTGCAGTCCACATCATTGCAGTATGCTTATCACACGGCTTCCGCTGTTCAGAAAACTGGCACTGCGTCCGAAGATTGCATCGAACGACGACGATCGTTTTTTCGACGTCAAGGTGTTACGCCAAATCTGGCGGGCTGGTACAGACAAGCAACCTCACCGAAAACCCGTTTTATTGTAGGGAATGCCTATATACAGTAAGTTGTTGCTCCTCTTGCAATCGTCTAGGTGCTCCACTGTGTAGAATGGCTTGGGAGTATATTGCGTTTGCGGTGATTACGACGGTAGAGTTATTCAGCTCTATTTTTCGGAGTGCTGCAATTTGTTCTCTTACAGCAGGGGGCACAAAAGCCTACTTTTATAAGACGAAGGAGGACTTATGTTGCTGTGCATTTTGTTTCTCTTGCAGCAAGCTTTTGTGGATACTGCAGTTTGCAATGGTTCCGCTGCGCACATGGCGCATGCAGATATCGAAAAAGAGCTGTTGGTTGTTTGCCTGACTAAGACAGTGAATCTAATATTCGGGTCAACTCTGGGCAGTAAAGGTTTATTTGCTCAGTGTGAGTGATTCAGATAACAACAAAATTTCCGCCTAACGAACCACGAACTTTTATGAAAGCCGGATTGATTATAAGTGTTCTCTCTGTTAACGGACCACTTTGGCAGTCCAACGAATGCCGCAAAAGAAAAACATAGGTAAAACGGAGGTGAACTAACTGCAAAAGTCATTTGCTTCGGCAATGGCCAGCCAACAAAGCTCTTCAAAACCTCTTACTTTATTTAAACTCTTCCGCTGAACACACTCTATGTTGCAAATTATTATCTCGGAATTGGCAACTTTACTAACATCAATTCTTTCATTATCAGGGGAAGGTACAACCAGTTTTTGTCAGGCAATGACTGAAATACAGATATATAATTAATGTCCCCGTCCTGCGTCGTGCATTTATCGTAACTCATTGTATGCCCGCCTACGTAGAGTGTATATTGAACTTGATGAAACTACGGTTTGACCGCGTGATGCCCATAGGTAAAAATAAAAGTGACATGCTATAAATTTAGGCTGTAAGAAAAAATTCACAACCAAAGTAGATAGTAACTTTAATTTTTTAGAGGAGATGCAATAGAGGTCTTTTTTCGTAAATATTTATATATAATCTTTAAATGAGTGTCTGATTACTGGGAAAATTGCTTGAAACAGGTACTAAGCGGATTAAAAAAACTATAAATATTTAACCACCAAAATCGAAAGAGTTCATAACAAATACATAAGCTAAAAAGGAGCAAGTCTCTCCATTTAATTTTATGGAGGGAGTATATGCGCAAATCCAGGACTATTTTAATGTGGTTGGACTTTATAAGCATAGCCACTCGAAATGAATGAGTATTAACTGGTATCAGTAAGCGTTTTTTATAAATCAAAGATAAGAGTTCAATCATATTGGCATGGAGCACTCCGTGCAACCAAGCGGACAGGCAACAAAATGTATGCAAAGCGTATTGATGTTAGCATGAGAACAGATACCGATGTCATCTATTTTAAGCACCAGCATAATCATTAAGAAAATTGAACATCCAGAAATTCTATAATAGGCAGGTAGAAAATTTGAACAAAATTCTGTGAATGAAATGAAAGCCCATTATGCGCACATGTTAAGTAATATGATTTCGTATTGAAAAAAAAACTGCATAACGTATAATTTTAACCGGAAGTACAGGCTTAAAGGCACCCTGTACTGTGAAACACATCAATAGCAAAATAATATATTTAAAACGAAAAAGGTTATAGCTTTCTGAAGGCATTCGTATTCAACGTGGCAAGTCGTAATGAACAAGTATAATTCCATCCTCCGAGTCTACTTTGTTCCATCTGGATCCCTTTTTAACTTACTTGCCGCCACTACGCAAATTCACATCAGGTGATATTCTCTGTCAGTCAAGTGTAACCGTAAGCGTATAATAACTGTGCATTATGCTTAGTTGTGCACTGGTATTTTGATGAAATTGTGCTGATCACATAGAAATTGCCAGCGATTACAAATATAAGGAGTTTTGTTATATTGATTGTAGAGGGTGATGACTAAAAACCTAACGTACTAATTCCTTAATCTTACGTTGGTGCATGAGGAAGCTGCGTGGGTTTTTGACTTTCCAGTGTGTAGGCCATCGATTTTCGTGTGTTTCCTGCTGCTTACAGCGTTGCTCTTTTTACCTGGCAAAAACTTTATATTTACTTGTTTCTAGTGCTGTTAGACCTCATAAAATCCCTTGTTATCGTATAGCAAACCAGTTATACGAGTCTCCAAGACCTCAACTGCATGCGAATTATGGTGCCTGTAGAGTTCCGATTTGATAAAAAGGGAAAAAAATTTCCATCTTCTATTAATATATATGACTCCTCTTAATGATATCTCAATAATGTATCTCACACAACGAATGGTCAAGAATGGATGCATAGGAAATTATTGAGTTTTCTATAAACTTTTCGGGTTAATATTTGCTTATAGGGTTTTCAAGTAGATCTTTTGCCATTCCTTATTTGTATTCATTCTTACGTTCACGTACATGTCCAAGTAAAAGATAAAAATCTAAGAACAGTCAAATGCCTAAACTACTTGTCTTTGGCCATGCCGTTGGACGGATATAGCAGGTCTCGCATCATTCTCTTAACAACCTTCAGCCCATTCTCCAGACGTTTTTGCGAAAAATCAGTTGACTACGCTAGTGCCTTTCATATTCAACGGCATTACTTAAAAATCGTTTCGGAAGGCAGATAAAACATCAAACAAACTTGTAAAACGTTAGCTATAACTCGTCCCTCACTCCTCTCGTGAGTCACTACAGAGTGTATTACTACCAACCTGGAATGTAAACGACTTTCAACTATCTGTGTTTTACCGCCGATTGACCGACCAATTAATTTCTGGTTCTCAAAAATTCGCTGGTGACACGAACGCTGCAAATGCATTCAGGATCTCATATCAGCTGTTAATGCCTGTTGTACGCATATTGGTTTGGTGGAATGTTCTTAATATTCAATGGAGGATTTAGCGTCCCATTAGTTAGGCATACAGCAATGCAAAGAGTATTCAGTCCAGCCCTTAATAGTTTTATTCCAAAATATGGTCGATTCCTAAGTTTTTGCGCAGTTGTTTTCATTCGGTGTTGAAAGCGAAACAAACTATTATTAACTCGGGAGCTTAATTAACTGACAACTGTGCAGCACAATACCCCATTGCATACCGTAAAAATCCGCAATAACACACACAGACTCGGTAAAATTAACTTTTTTAAATTGTCTTGGAGTGTCAGAGCAACCAGCAGGTCAAGCATAAGAAGAAGGCTCTACAAGTTTGGTTTTGCATAGACAGGTACCCAAGGTACGTTGACAGCTAAGCCCAGCCGGCGACAGCATTAATAAACTAAATACGGAGGTTACTTTAAAGAGCTCATCTAAAAAGGCATTTCGCAAGTTGTTTTTTTTCATGCGGTGGTATTTGCCAGAGGTATGGCTGTAGAAAGGAGTTCATAAATACCTTAAAAATAACTGGTGTTTAGTGGACAGATCCACAAACTATTTGAAACCGTTTAGTGCCCATCCTATGACGCTTTCATTCTGTTATAATGGCTTATGCCAATACCAAGATATAGCACTTGTCCAACAGGAGCTGATACTTCAATTTTTGTTGCAGGTGCAGGTAGTTTCTAGTATACAAATCCTTGTCAGTAGCTCGAAATAAAGGAAAGGCAGAATAATTAAAAAAACATAAATACCGTATGAGTGGGCCATGTACCACGAAGATGCCGGATACAATGGCATTATTGATTTTTGATCCATAAAATTTGTGCTACCGTGTTTGTTAACAAGACATTGGTACGGCTTTACACTTATCTTTTTTTTCTGGGATTTCTTTTTATCATGTTTTTTTATTCTTCTACTCGGTCGCCTTTAGCTTAAAAACTTACCACACCGATGCATTCTGAGCTAACTAGAGTAACCCCATTAAGGGCAATCTCGTGAAGGCACGGACTATTTTGCTTATTGACTGACATATAGGAAACTGCTGCCAAAGTATCAGAGGGAATGTTTTTCTCCTGGCGCTGGGAAAGGGGATATTCGAGAATTGCGATTCACGTGCAATAACAGAAAAAATTGAAACACCGTGTCATGACACAATCTCCAGTAGTGGGTTATTTATCTGTTTTGTACTGTCATTTTTCCCCTGAACATCGACCTCTTCTAACTGTCCTTAGGAAAGTAAAAAGAGGTCGACTTCAGTAATTGCTTGAATTCGATTTAACAGTAGATATTATCCAAATGAGAGGTCGCAATAACTTTATTATTCGAACTCACTGTGTATGGGGGCGTCAGCAACAGCTACACCGGTATATTGTACAATAATTTCATTGTCATACGCGAATATTTAGTGCGTAGAAGATGATACAAAACGCAAAAAATGCGCAATACCCAAGTGAGCCGGAACTGATTGTACTTCGTCACATTGTCTCCTGCCCTGTGTTTTCCCTTAAATTAAAAATATATAGTGTAGACCCATTTGTCGCTATGATTATTGACCTTGCCAATATCAAGCACTCGCGTATGATCCTCAATAGTTTAGCTTCCAGTGTCATCAATATTCATGTATTTGTGAACTATTATGTGCGTTACAACTGTCATTCTACCCCACAATTCAACAGCCTTGTATAATGTAAGGCCCTGCTATTCAAAAGGGTGTATATCCTTTGCTTCTCTTACGATTTACTCTTCGCCATCCCAATTACATTATGCATCACAATTCTTGGTAAATCACTTCCTACATCTTGCACTTTAAGCAGAGTCATGTTGACAATCGTTGCTTATCAAGCCCGCTATGCTTATGTCATTCGCTTCTGCTGGAGTGATTTTCAGGGTTGTAACGCTTGAAGCCAGCATTGACTGCCTCAAGTTCGAAATATCCCAGAGGTTCTTTGAGAAGACAATACATTTAAAAGTACCACCGTCTTATATTTGAATGATATAAAACACAATTGGTTAATCTACGTCTTTACTTTGCCTTGTGCAATTGTTACGTTTGAGAGAAATATTTTAATTTTTTTCAAATTTCATTAACCACCTTGGCAGTAAAACAACGATATTCTGCTGTCTAAATCATGTAAAAAAATGTCAGTCATCTAGCGCTGGAATGTGTTGATTCTTCTGGTATGTGAGTTTTTTTGCAGCAGTAGACATATTTGTGGTACTGCTGTTCTCTAAACCCTTCCATTTTGGAATAAAATCAGATAATACCCTAACGTCAGTTTTCTCGCGCAATACGATTGTCTGAATAAAGGACGTTTTCTGCTGCGAGGGACAATTCTTCCTGAAATTTTGAACACGGAATGGGTCGCAGACACTGGTTTGTATAAATATACATACAGTACGCAACAAGTAAAATTGTGCTTTCGAAAAAACAGTATATGAGCAGTCGTTAAAAGCATGCCACCCGCCAATCAGAGTCTTTGCTTTTCGCCATTTATCTAATTAATAGACCATTTTCTATATGTTGCAGTGTAACATCGCAAAAATGTCCACATATTTTGGAACCATTCAATATAGTTAAATCGTAGATACTATCTAAAATCCCACGTCGACTGCCAATTTTCTGCCGCTGCGATAGGTCGGATTTTCTGTGCGTCTGCGAGCACTGGTCATGTGGATTCTGGTACATCGGCTGGTTTTTATCGTTGCGTTATTAAATCTACTCTTTAATAAATGCATGAAATTGAGGAAGCTGTTTTGGGGCTTAACGTTGTAGATAGGGTCCAAAATTATATCGGAACATTTTAAATAGTAAACGTCTACTGCAGCGGAACAACTCAACAAAAAATCCAAAATATGAAGTTCATATCATCGTTTCGCAAATAACAATTTTCTTTCGAATAATGCTATGATACAAATTTTCAACGATTTATTTTACAGACAGCTCTCATAAAATCTTAATGCACAGTCACTTATTTAGAGATCTCTACAAAAAATAATGGAAAAAAAGCAATATTTCACATATTTTTTGATTTTTGAAGGAAATAAATTCTTTTCTTCTGCATGCGTTTTGAAAAAAACTGTTTCATACGTGAGCCCTCTGGTGGAATTTATATTCTTGCTTTTTTTATAAACAAAAAGTCTAGTTATAAGGGATGACTGCTCGTGTTTTGATGTTTATGGATAAAATGCCACATATTTAGGTAAAAATCCGACATTTATATAATGGTTTCTTATAGAATTGAGGGATTCTGTGTTGCAGAAATTGACTTTGAAGTAATAATATTCATCGAAACACAGAATCAGAGCATAGTTTTTTAAATCCCTTGAGCTAACTTTGTAAGACTAAATTCTTTCGATAACAAGGAAAAAATGCGTACGATAAAATAGGAAGTCTACGAAACGAGATTGAATAAGTGTAGGGAAGAGCCTACCAATAGTCCTTACTTTGAAATCGAAAACACAACCTCATAATAAAATCAGTAGCTCTTTCCGAGAGCTCCTGAATTAAGAACATTCTGTTGGCAATTATCACGTATATTCCGATTGCAAAGTAAATTCTGCCGCATATTTGATCAATTCCTGTATTTTTAACGTAAGCATACATCCTGACTTCGAAATCCTTCTTATTAGGTTTCTGTTCACGCATTTTGAATTACTTTTTTTCGAATTTTGGTGTGATTCGTGATCTTGCGTTTACTAGCGTACATTTTACTTACTTCGCTGGCTGACAGTGATGCCTTTTTACATACGTTTTTCATTGTTTATCAGTCAATTCATAAGTGCCAATTCCGCATACTTCGTCCAAAAAAATAAGTTATCGGTTTTCGATAAAATTAGTCTATTTTGTAATAATCTGTCCTTTTTTCTACCAACAAGGCCTGTTTTGTCGTATTAGTTAAAACATAGTTGATGTTCCCGGTTCTGCAAACAGCCTCTACTGCATTGCTTGCAGGTTTAACTGCAAGACATAACATATGTCTAATGTACTAGAGAACCAAATGTCCCTTCATGCCTTGAGGCCGCATATAGATTTTTCGCGGGCAGTCTTACAGCGACTTGTTGTAAATGCGGGAATATGTTACCAACAAATATAAGGGAGACTAGGATAACCATTTCTGACCCATAACACCGCGTCCTCCAGACCTGAATGGCCTGATTGAAGTAAACACTCCTCTTAAGTGACTGATGATATCTTACTAACCAGAAAAAATCATATCAGTCTTTTGTGTTTTTTTTCGGTATCTCCTATATATCTTACTATCTGCCGTTGTACTTGATCAACTCGACCCAGGAGCGGAATGCGATACTATCAGCTGTTAATGTATACCTGTAATAGCAGTAATGCAGTAAAAGATGTTATGCATAATTTACCGAGCAATGAATATGAAGACTCCGCCACCGACGAAAGCAGGGCACACTAATTGATTGGTAAATTATGTTGACGAAGCAATCATTCACCAATTTTTCCTTCTTTTAGTAGCACATAATGCCTTTGATCTTCCTCTAAATAGTCAAGCTTTACTTGTTTTGACAACGGCAACGACCTTTCGAATATTACCCTCCAATTGTTCATTTGCAAAACTGACAGAATTTTACAAAAGCAAATGCCGGAATAAAAATCCGGTAGTGCATGTTGCATACTGTGAAAATCAGCAAAGGTCAAATATTCCCACGTCATCATACTGACAAGAATGTTAACTCCAATTCTGAACCTAACTCAACTCTTTGCTTAATCCATATTCAAAGCTTAATCCTATCCTCAACCGTTGAAAGTTAAGTGCATTTTACGAGCCGCTTTTCATCTCAAAGGAATTACAAGAAACAAATCAGAACGTTTAGTATATATCGTTACTCGTGCTTTTCATTCATTTCTACAATTTAGTTTCTGAATGAGGGGCATATCGTTTCAGCAAGTAAAAAAAGTTGTGGGATTTATCACGTCCTCATAATTAGATAAGTGAAACTCTCAAGGCGTTATTTTTTTAATGCCGCTGAAAACATAAGGAGGAAAGTAGAAAAGACAAAAAGAAAACATGTTAGATCATGATGTCATTTCTCACAAGCATACTTTACTTTCCTTTTACAAACTTTACTTTAAACACATTCAAAAACACGTGGGTAGTAGATTAGGTCCCTTAAATAAATAGCAGTGTGTTCATCCATTGACAAGGAAAAGAGTTAAAAAACAGGAACACAAATCACGATGTGAAAGATATTCAGCAGAGATTCATTCAAATATTTTACATAATTTTGGCATCATATGCTACGAGCAAGGCAGTCAAACCACGAGTGCACTTATTCTAATGTTCTCGTTATTGTCGCTTATTCCACTCGTTATCTACCAAATGACAGTCGGTGATTACTTTGAGTCGATTTCTGAAGGTGGTAATCACATGTAGATACGGCCCACTGAAAAATACCCAAAATACCTTCCATAACACACAACCCAATCGCCACTTGACAACACTTTCTAGACATCGAATGGAATGGAATGGACTGCTTCGCATCCGTCAAAGCCTTATGTACTTCCAAGCGTTATTTAAACATACAACTTGTCAGCCTCGATGAAGTACGATGCTGAGGGACTTATTCCATTGAAAAACTATCCAATGGCCGACCTCAAGCAAACTTTATGCGTAGAAGACAGAAAAGAAATTACCTGACGTATAGGTTGTCAGCACCATAAAATGGGATTACGTTCATGCAAGGGCGGGTCATTTTACGAAGCTATGATCCCCTGATATTGTCTCTTTATGGATAAGTAATTTATATAAAAATGATTTTAATCTTCTTACCGCAGTGTCGTGGGTTTGTTTTAGTTTTGGAATCATTGACCTACAGCAGGAATGCCTTTTGACTGAAGGTGATGAGGCATTTTATACCTAAGTTTTTTACTTCTGCTCAAGGGACGATAGGAGACACTTTTTCTAACGCATATGAATAGTTATGAGTTACAAATTCTTTCTGGACAATTATTTACAGCCTACGTGAATGCCCCGTTTTGTAACGTAACCGAGTTGATAGGTTATTCTGGGACATGGCATAATCTTTTTGTTTTTTGAGGAACAAATAAGGCATTCCTTTCAAAATGTAAGTTTTAATTTGAATGCGGACAATGGGAGTTTGCGTCCGTACGTTGATTTTGAACTAGTATGTACTTAACACCAACGAATAGTAAACACTTTTTGTCTAATGGTAGGTCTAGTAGAGAGTCCGTTAAACGATTGCCCTAAATGTTTAAAAGCATAATTATAGGTAAAGATAAACGTGAATATGACCGAAGGATTAAACCTGTGTTCTTAACATTTTATTAGGTGATAGCCGCCGAAGGCGAGCAAAAGGCCTCACAGGCCCTAAAGGAAGCAGCTGACGTCATCAATGAGTCACCATTCGCCATCCAATTAAGGTACCTACAGACGCTCAGTACCATTTCAGCAGAAAAGAATTCTACTATCATATTTCCACTGCCCGTGGACCTTCTGACTCACTTTATGCGTAAATCGTCCTGCAGTGCTAACAGCACCGTAGATTTCAACTCGAGAGGGACCAGTGTCGACGGAAATCAGGTATACCACGCGACAGAGCCTAGCGACGATACCATGCCTCACTTCATGTCGGAGGCGCCGTTGCAGCCGACACCAGCACGGCCAGTCGTGTCCCCCCCTCTGCATAATCAACAGGCGCGAGGAGCTCGGGATCCAACCCAAAATCAGCCACCAACATCCGCACCACCACAACCCCCATCCCTGCATCGTACAAATGATTCCTTTATATAGGCGGCCGTTCCTCAGGCCGCACTGGGTAATGGCTAAGAGGAAGTGAGAGACCACAGATATCAACTGTTATTGAACAGTATCGACCAGGTGTCAAACCTATGACAAACAAGCCTAGATCCCCCGTACTTCCAAGCAATAGCGTTCCCCTCTACCTCGGCATACCTTCAGTAATACTGATGGACACCACTCACGACCAGTTTTTTTGACATTTTTACATTCTTCCGTACAATTTGCCCTGTTCTGCGATATGCCGAGGACCAATAAAAATCGTTACTCGACCCTATTCAGCACCCGGAAAGTAGTCACACCATCAAGTCTTTGCACCTACGTCCTCCGACCACATTGCACAGTAATATTCTCGATTGCGTTCCGGACAAGCGAACGTCAGCCAATGCAATAAATAAACGCTTCGTTGCGTCTTCTGGATTTCCCCATAAATTGTTCGATATACTATGTAGATAAATGTACTTCCACACCAATGAGATAGCCTATTTCTCTTGAAAAACAGGGCGTCTCCACAGATTTGTTTACCTTTCATCTTAAATTCAACAAATGTCTAGAGTCCATTTATGCGAAATTTAAACTTTTGGATTGATAAGAAATCGCTGCTTACTTATGTACTTCATACGTGTATATTCCCTGTGCTTATGCCTGCACTTACTTTACTATTAACCTCAAGCGTAATTTGCGACTGGTCTTTGCTTTTCTCTCGATTTTGGACGGCAAGCGGTTGCCTCTCTCTGGCACTGAGAGGGTAGAGGAATCAAAACTGCCTCGTTAAGAACTGTCATGGAAGGCTGAGACGAAATAACCGACTTATTGGCACCTGTTTTTTGTAGATGGAATGAAAGATACAAGCGCATGCGTGGGTGGGTGGGCGAACTAATGAAATCCGCGGTTTTTTTATAAGAAGATCTCTGTTAGGCAAACGCAGCTCACTTTGCATTCCCGAAGGTCTCACAGCGGTAAAGTAATGGTGGTTCTTCAAAATAAGGCATACTGTGGTTTATAAAAAAATATTACATTAGTAAGAAATATCAGCTTTTTTTAATGGCGGGAAATTCTGCCAAAAGTGAAAATCGGGCGCACTGGGTAAACTTAAGCTTTAAATTTAGAGTAAGCCTGTTCCTGCAAAACCACGAGTGAATAAACCAACGCAGGCACAATTTCGTTGGTAAATAATTGTTTTGTAAAACTTTCGGATGTACCCTCTTCCGTATTACGCGCAATGTAACGTCAGTGACAAACATATGTACGTGGAATCTTCAGGTGCAATCGTAAACGTAGCATTTTATGCAAACTAAGAGAAATTTCGTACCTTCACATTTTGTAATTATTTTTCGATCGTGGTTATGACGAGCTTCAGTTCATCCATCAAATGGTGATTAACACTTTCAGAATTTCAGGGGTACAGTCGATGGTTCATAAATAACGCGTAAGTTTCAAGGACAGGCCTCCTTTGGGAAAATGAGTAAAGTTATTCAGTAAATGTTCGGTATTGGATCCCCAGATCGTCGTCAGACTTGAGAAAAATATGCAAAGAACAGTTAATATTTCAAAGTGCTGATACAGTTATATAGTCATCTAGTCTGGGCGCTAATTGTTAGTTTCAGTCTGTGTCACATCGTGGTGAACATAGTTAGCAGTTGAGAAGAAGAACACGCGATCGCTGGAACAATACGATTATTCACCTGACGTTTCGACATCCGTCGCGGATTCATCATTAGACACACGAGTAGGAAACAGTAAGAGACCCGTTTCTGCTATAATTAGCAGTCGCAACTAGTCGCAACGACTAGTTGGCAACTGTAATTTTAGTCTGTCCGGGATCAGTCCAGGTCATCCGGTGTGAGCGCTTATTGCGGTTCATGTTTGTCCATACTTGTCGGTTGTAGTCTCTTCCACCTTTCTTTGAGGTTTTTGTACAATCCAGCCAACTCGATACGCCGGTTGATGCATGAATCATTGAATTGCATGGCCTTAAGAAATTCTCGGCCTTTTTCGGAGGGGCAAATTCCGACGATTTGTTTTATTCCAAAGCCGGATGGTTTTGTTCCGTCTTGTCCCATTCAAAGGTATGTCCTATGTCAAGGCAATGCATAGCCACTTCGGACAAATGGTCACGTCTCTTCATTGTCAATTGGTGCTTGTGGATGCATATGTAGACGGATCTTCCTGTTTGGCCAAAATATACCGTATACGTTATATTGGATGGGGTTTACAAACACCTCAAAGAAAGGTGGAAGAGACTACAGCCGACAACTATTGACCACCGTGAACCACAATTAGCGCTCACACCGGATGACCTAGACTGACAACGAGCCGACTCAAATAACAGTTGCCAATTGGCCATTACGCAATTGCGACTGGTAATTATGTCCACCACGATGTGATGCAAATTGCAACTACCAATTAGTGCCCAGACTAGATGACTATATAACTGTATCAGCACTTTGAAATTTTAACTTTTCTTTGCATATGTTTTTCAAGTCTGACGACAACCTGGGGATCCACTGTGGAAAACTAACTGAACAAATTTACTCATTTTCTCAAAGGACGCCTTACGTTGAAAGTACATCTCTTGGGATGCCTGCCTTCCAGTTTATACGAACGGATGATGTTCGACGTGCTCATCAAAACCACCAAAATGAGCCATTTCTCAAACGCATTTACATAAATAGTGAGAATTTGAGCATAATTTAGAAGGCATCTGTCTGTTTGAGTCATGATTTTAGAATAAATCAAACCTTTTAACTCATCCCTCAGAAAAATGAACAACTGCAAAACACTTCAGACACTAATATGCCTGATATCTATTCAAGGGGCCATTTTGACAAGTAAGTACTTTAAATACGACTCTAACTGAAAATTTCGGCGTCAGCTGTCTGCTTAATTAACCTTTCTTGAAGAGTAACTCAAGATAAACTGGTAATATGCCACTAATATTTTGATTTTCAGCAGCATCATGAATAAATCGAATGCTGAAAATGAAGGAACTCACTTTTTGTGAAAACTGGAGCAACTTTCTAAGATTGCAAACGCACAACGGAGTGACAGAATATACGATATACGAAACGATATATATACTACGATTATGCAAGAACTGAGAATCTTCTGCCCGTTCCGTGTTAAGCTTCCCTATTCGTTCATACTGAACTGTAGGTAGAAAATGGTTGGACATCCTTCAAACACCGCCTTACAGAGGAAACTGACGACATGTCTCGAGTGCTTATGTACACGACAGTTCCCCCGTCGATTTCAACGATGGGCACCGCGTGCTCTAACA
>UYRU01043347.1:7267-21100 GCA_900617775.1 Dibothriocephalus latus | reverse complement strand
CTTTCGCATATGTCGAAATATTGCATGATCAACGGCGTCTACTGTACATGCTCACTTGAAAAAGAATTGTGTGGAAAATGTGTCCTAAATCTTCTGCGTCAACTGCATGCGACCTTTTATACGATATCAACAGAACGTAACCTTCGAAGATCAGCTAGATGGAAGTTTGTAAAATATTGAAGATAAACAGACTGCCTTCGCGTTTAAATTTCAGATTTGATGAAAACGGGGAGCTGTAGCACTGACTTTAATGACAAATCTAATGCTTTTTCTCTTGGCCAGTATTTCTTCAGAACTCTGTTGTATGTCTCAAAATTTTCCGACATTGACAACTGGTGTGTTAGAAATGTATTCGCTAATCGGTCAAGGAGATATATTTGCCCCGCTGTGCCTTGCGACTATAGCAGGAGTCAGGAACGTATGGCTCGCGAACCAGCTGTGGCTCTTTTGATCATTGCATCCGGCTCTCTAAGATAAAATTGGAATTAAAAAATGTCAGATTTTGTCATTTTGGTTCCCTCAGTGAAGAAATCCAGAGGCTTATAATACTCAAATTTAATTGAATACAATCTTTAAATACATTATATGGTTCTCACTGAAATATATTTCAAAATATTTGCTTTCTTGGCTCTCTAAGTCAAAAAGGGTCCCGACCTCTGGTGTATAGCAAATTTTCGCCTACATTATGCGCTATGTGGCTGCCTTTGAATATTTAGGTCGGTTGACAGCTCACTGGTTTTGTGCTTAAGCTCCAAGAAAAACCCAACACATGATAGGGACATCACTGCCTAACGAAAGACACTAAGCTCGAAATGTCAAATCAAGTGCATCTTCTACTTCTTAGACATATTTCTTGAGATCTTCCGCTTAGCGCGGGAAAACGGAATGATTTTCGACATAGTATGTGCTAATTTTATCCTCGAGTAGAAATTAGGATAATGTCAAACTAAAGGTAACTCTGAGCAACAAATTCGAACATTTAGGGGGTTAGGAACGACCGTTCGGTCTTCTTCCTGGTAGAAAGAAGCTGATTGCCTGTGAAAAACATGAAAATGAGTAGAAAGAGTGGGAGCGTTCGAGTATAAACTGTCGATGATTCGTCGCATACGCCTCTTCTGCAATTAGGACTAGCCTGCCCATGCGTACTTTTACATAAATTTTTATTGCGCATGCATGCGCGAAGCACTTGACTATTGCTCATTCTAGGAAAATTATTTCATTAAATTCACTAGAATTCGTGAAGTATATCTCCTAACTCATGAAGTCTCATAAATTTCAGTAGGAAATCCCCGTTACCAAAAATTAAACTAAGAAGAGGCTTCCAAAATCTAACAGTAGTAAACAAACGACTAATCTTAAAAATAGTAATATAGTTATTTATAAATTAATATTATGTTGTCAATATTACGTATTACAAAGTCAGCACACTTAAGTATACTTACTTTTTAAAAACATAAGCTACCCCTCTATGCAAAAAAACCGAGTGAGTAAGCAGCACATGTAGAATTACGTGTAAAAATAATTTCTTGGGGAATTTCGCACAGTAATAGTCTTCCAGGTTAGGTGCAAAGTAAATTATGGCCGTTTAAAAGCTGCCTAAATTTCGAGAACTAGATCTTGTATCTTTCCGTTTGTGCGATAAGCGTTTGATTAAGGCAAAAATATCTTCGTTCGCTTACGTCGAGTGAAACGTCTTAGGAATAAACTCGTTCACAAGCTCACATGTTGACAGGATGGTCATTGACTCATTATTTTAAAGATAATTTTCAGTTGCAAAACATGCAGTGTGTTAAGTAAAACACATTCTTGACCTCAAATCCAACTACCAAATAAAAACAACAAAACCCAAATAGAGGTTAAACTACTCTTTCAAAGTTCTATCAAGATATTGTGTGAGATAGGTCATCAACTTTACGGCGTCTTAGCTTGTTTGAGGCCAGTTGTTAAGCCCACAGCCACGTGAGGGTTTTCAGATAAGTTGCGGGCATAACGGACTTCCGCAAGCATACACAATCTTGCAGTCAGCAGAATGCTACGTCCACTGTCACAACTAATCCGGTAGTCGTCTCCGGGACACCCAGAAGGAACAGACAATGTCACGCAGACTCCAGGCAGTGCAAGGTCACAAATATGGCTGACGCTGCTATCAGTCCTCTTTTGCTTAGAGCAGGTGACACGATTATAACACATCTAAGTCTGAAGCAAAACAGCCGCGGAGACCAAATAATCATTTCACTGTGATCGTCAACTCCGTGTAATTACGATACCTGGGAATGGGCTTCTTACCAAAAAGTAAAAAAAATTTTGTGAGACCATACATTAGAAGAGACTGCCTTTTTAAACTCAAAATAGCCTACCAAATGGCAATATGCAAACTAGCATTATTTTCTGAAATTATTAGGACGTTTGGCAGATTTGCTTAATTTAGTTGACTCAATTGTGCAGAAACTCCTGGCTTTCGGCGGGAGTTGAACCCAGATATCAGGGAAGACCTTTACACATCCAACGCTCTACTACTTGACCGATTTTTCTCTTTTGGATTGAATATAAATCGGTTGATTTCTTATCTATTTAGGGAACCCACATATTTATAAAACCCGTGGATTTGCCAATGCTATCCCTGAAAAGCAAGTTGATAGAGTTGTTGCGAACGTTGCGAGAGGTGCGAAACGAAAATGTGAATACATTTTTTGGCTGCTATCTGGACTCTGACACCTTCAATCTTGTCTACAAATATTGCAGCCATGGGAGCCTCCGGGTAAGCCATTCAGCAAGCATTTTGTATGTTTTTTTATGTAAAGACACTGAGCTTGACCTTGTTTTTTTTCAAAATGTGAGAGCAATCTCTGATGGAAAGAGTACGAGACAGGCTTGACGGCGTTTGAAGAACTGCTGGCGATGGAGAGGACAGCTCTCTCCTTGTCAACACAAGCGAAAATGAGGGTTTTAGAAAGTAACTGAGAAGAAGCAAGTTCGATCGCGAGAGGTGACAATCGTGTGATCCGCGGGTCGATTCCCCAGTCTATAAGCCGGTACAATGACCTGCCCAACTAATATTCAATGCTGAGACTCAGTTTGATCAAAAAAATTCGCCACTCAGGGAATACACAGACAAGCGCGTCTTCTAACGTCAGGGATCCAGATGGCCAAGCTGTCATCACGACCAAGTTCAACACGGATGATGAAAGTTCGACAGGTCACGACCCGCATGCGGGCCATTAAGCAATTAACACACAAGTGAATAACTATCCTCGATGAAATAGGGAGGCAGTAATTGCCATAAGTATGCATAGCATACCCCATAAATACTGCAACCCAATGCGCATTTAGCATTCGTTTCTGCTCTCCTCTCGGATGCTGTATCCGCAAAGGAGTCCGAAACTTCAGGTGAATAAAGTGCTTGTCCTAGAGATCATATCTGCTTCCTCTCAACTCTCGTCTTGTCCGTTAAATTAATAAATTCTGATGGTTTAAAACAGTTCACAGGGTGTCAGGGTAGCAGCTAATTGACCCATCTCGTCGAGGCGCCAGATTGCACGCAATTCTCTACCTTAGTTCCGTCGTTCCAGGCAATGATATTGCCGGCCTTTTGGTCAGCCACTGGATCGCACAAGCATGACATTTGCCACAACAGATATAAAGCTGATGCTTATGTTTCTCTGTTTCTAGCGCAGCATGTTGACCTTTTACAAGCTACCCTCCAACTTGTAACGAAGTACTCTTAAAGATAACTAGTAATACCGTAAGGTGTGTTGCTGCATTTAAAAACATGAATTTCTGCTAGTTATTTGATAATGAAATAATTATCATCATCAAGCAATTCAGGGGCAATCAGGACAGTCCCGTTTGCTTAAAATATAATGCAAATATTGTAACGATGCCTTAAATTTATTAGGTATACTAGTTCTAGCTCCTAAACTGACTTGTCCGCTAATGCTGACAATCACTGACAGACAAAAAATGCATGACAACAAATATTCCGCAGTGCCGTAAAGTATTATTCTTATTTCAATTGTGTTTAGTTTAGCCAGTATTATAATCATTTACCTTTATTGCACAGTCGCAAACTTAAATTCAAATCCGAGCGCCGAACTGTTTATTTTCTTTGGTTATAAGGATATTCTGGAAACGAAAAGGGTTGTTTTGGATGTCGATTTCAAGCTTTCACTTATTAAGGATCTGGTAAAGGTGAGCTCGAACTTGAACTATATTTGCTCAAATATTTTGATGTGATGTCCATTATCTGCAAAGTCAGTAGATATATCGACTACAGTTAAGCGATTGAGTCCCCAGTGTACACACAGGGGGTAAAGTATCCGATTTCATATAGTGACAGTGATTATTTTGTTGTGTTGTCCTTGTTTTTCGCAGTAGATGGTATTTAACACAAAGTTTTGCAAATTCTTACATATATCCTTTAAAGAATTAGACTGACTACACTTGATAGAGAGGTGTATTATGTGTAACAGCCATTAACAGTTATGCAGAAGCTAAAATGTTCACTTAATTTGAGTAGTTTCCCAGTTTCTGCATAGGACTTTCCCGGCCACTTTTTTCCATCAATATGATGGTGTTTTCTTTCAAAAACGACAAGTTATTCCTATGCATGGCCTTTTAAACAGTCAGTACAAATATTATCACCTAGGGCATGAGCTTCATTCACAAGTCTGCCATTAAAACGCACGGACGATTGAAATCTACAAATTGTGTTGTCACTGGACGCTGGGTTCTTAAAATTACCGACTACGGCATTGGAAATGTGAACGCTCTCTATGGAATATACCACAAAGCATACCCAGAAGGTGAGTTTTTGCTTTCTAATTGTATTGAAAAATAGCAAAACATAGCACTGCATCTTTATACCCTTGTCGTTTTCCCTTAACCAGTGGGACGTTTTTAGTTGGTCACTCTCTCTATGGCTGTCATGACGATCTATCCAGCACAGATTGTTTTAAACGAATACACCAGAATGTCTCTGAGGATTCTTAATCTTTTTAACCTAAGCTCCCAGTACGTTTCAGCAAAGTTTGTGAGATTACGATGCTATAAACTGAGGCTGGCTCTAGATAGAGTTGTTTCAGGTTTGATCTACGTTTTGTAACAAGAAACACAAAGGTATACATTGGGCAAAATGCTGAGACTGGGTGTATATTAGGTGCAGTACTTAAACTACTATTGCCGAGGGACTCCTTATTGTGAAAGGATCGTTTATTTTATTCATTGCAGCCTCATAATCACGGAACCAATTTACTGCGTTTCAGAGTTATCTCTTCTTTTGCCTTTTAACATCCTAAAAGGACAGTTCATTCGTCCATCGCATGCACAAATAATCTTTCCGTAGCTAATAATCCTATGGTAAACTAAAACGCCAACGACTTGGTTCAGTCTAAACGTACACCGAAGCTTATGGCAGTTCAAGGACTTACATTGCTCTATTCGCATAAATTTTGCATTGCGAACTCTTCCCTGTTTTGTCAAGAGCTGCTATGGACTGCCCCCGAACTTCTGCGTGAGCCCGTCAAAAGGATTACTGGGACACAAAAGGGGGACGTCTACTCCTTCGGCATAATTCTTCAGGAGATCCTTTGCTGTTCTGAACCCTACCCCAACTGTGATCTGTCGGCAGAGGAAATTGTAGAAAAAGTGCAGGCTAGCGATCCGCCCTTCAGGCCAGAGGTACGATGTTTTATCTGCAAGCTTGTCCTAACATGAGCAACCAGATAAACGCACAACTGCCTAAGCTTAGCAAAGGCTTCTTCCATTCTAGTCCTGGAGTCTTTACCTTATCCGCAACGGTAAATTAATTGCACGTATAATACGTAAGATTTTATCTAACCAGACCGTACTTCAATCCCATGTACTTAGGTACAGTTGCTTAGAATCGCAATATTAGTTAGCTGAGGCAAAAACTTAAAAAATCTTTGTATCCACAAATCCTTCTAACTTCAAATGCTCCCATTATTGTGGGCAACATGAACACGTGAAGTTCCTGAGTACAGTCGAGATTATGATGCGCGTTTAATAAGCATATTTTTAATTCTAATCTAAAATACAAACCTAACGAACATTTGCACTAGTACTAACGTCTATAGAACACTGGCGTTTTTTATACAAATCCGTGCCGTATGTGTGGAATCTAACAATTGCTGCTTTATAGAACATTACCCAATGTTTACTTTTGTCTCTATGAGTTAAAGGGTAGTGCAAAATATAACATCCATTGTTTAATTGAATATGAAATGTTTTTTGGAAGCATTTTATATTTAACATGCAACAGTAGGGATTAATGGGCCGTTCTAAGATTTCTGCTGAGAATTCACATTTTTACAACTTTCAACAATGGATTAGGAACATGCACCGCGATATTCGGGGTATTACTCTTGTTACTCTGATATGTTTACTTGGTTAAATAATTATCTTGTCCTACGTAAGGCCTTTTCACGCTAAATATTAGTTTTGTCCTGTTATAAAAAGACATATGTAGTTTACGGAGGTTCCTTTTTATATACTGTAGGACCCTCAGTACGTTGACAACTATGTACTGCGAATATAAAAGAGTGGCAGTGGTTTTGTATGTCCATAAAAATAATGCGAATACTCTAAATACATAGCATTGATGACTGCACCTATGCAAAGCCAATTATATGCTCATTGCGTATTTCGCAGTCTGAGTAGATGATAAATAGGGTCATTCGATTTTTTAAATGTTATATTAGGTTGAAAAAATTTCATTTTGTTTTATCCAACGCATAACACCTAGCGCGCAGGGGCAAAAGAGACTAGCCATGTCCTTCGTATTCAGACCTTGTGTAGGTGGGCGATTTGTCAGTTAGGTTATCCAACACAGTTTTTTATTTAGGGGGGAATTCGTGCTTCCTTGTGATACTCTGAACAAAAAGCAGTATGTTTTTGCTTTTAAAACTATGGGCTTACTTAAAGTCTCGTAAATAAGACTGAATCAGTTCCTCACTTTCCGGAGTTAAAACACAACACCAAATCTATATTTTTCCTTCCTAAAATAGTAAAAATTTGAAAAGGTGTCATTTAGGACAAAAAAGGTAAATAGTATTACTAATTTTCGAATGTTTAAGTATACGCAAACGCAGCTGAGTCAAGTTTAGAGCCGTATTATTAATAAAGACCAGAAGTGGGACTTTATATTATATAACATTCTGAACTGATCTAACTGGCGACAGTGTTTCCATCTCTGTCCTCGGAGGCGAGCTGACGGGGCTCTTTGGTTCAGTCCATGTGTTATGCTAAGAGCCAGTATGGCTGCGAAAACTCTCAGCTGACCAGCAAGTGACCTAGCTTCTACAACAGCCTGTTTGTGCACAAGCTCAGGTTCAGTAAAGAGGGGGGCACGATTAGCGGCAAAACACTTCAAAAGGTAGTGTATGCTCTGCGTTGCCTGTGGTCAATGTCCATTTAGAGTTTCTGTTGGTTCTACCAGAGGCAAAAGTCCTTAGTCTAAAGCATAATTTATGAATGGACAGCATGCAATTTCGCAAATATTTATTTTGCCTTCAAGGTACACCTCCCAGAAATCCCCTATTTCTTCAAGGATCTGATGCGCTCGGCTTGGGCAGAAAATCCAGACCTTCGTCCAACGTTCCATGAGATTACCGTCCAGCTAGATCAGTACAGTAGTGGAAAGTGAGTTCCGCTTTTCGACCTTCCACGTCTTGTAGTTTATATATGTATCGACTATTTATGTGATATGAATACGGAAAAGCTTCATCTTCGTATTTACTTATTGCAACCTCCGTATCGTCTTGTCATTGAGTTAATACGTAAATCAGAATCCAAGTTAGTCTCACCTTTCGGGACTGAACTCCCAAGAATTTTCGAATGACTCGATTTTAAGGACGGACTAAATGATGCATTTTCTAAATGAGCAAAATGATGCCGTTAAGCGCATGATATTGCGGTTTTTATTGATTAACAAGGGTAGAATGTATGAGCCTGTCTATAAATAAGCTATTCCTAAAATTAAAGTTAAATTCTGCATCCCTGATTATCAGAACGCAAACCCATCCTAATCGGAAGTAGATTGACATGCCGCCGATTAGGATTTCAAAGGAATAAACCCTTTGATTCCACAGAAAGCGTTTTTTCGATGTCAGACTAATAAAATTCTCTTCTGGGTAAGAAAAAATAACAGTAATATTTTGACGACCTTTTGAATTGAAATGGAAAAGACCAAAAGGTATTACGCATAAAGGATATATGCTCCTGCCAGATTACAAGATTTGTCTTTAATTGCGAGGCTTATTTGGTAATTGGAATTAATTTTAAGGTAGTTGAATTGATGTCTCAACTCTCAGATCGGGGCCGAATGAAATCTAAATTGAAAGTTAAAATCAATGAGGGGCAGAAAAGACTGAAGAAACGGTTCTTTCGGGCTCCATAGTGCTCTCTATAGGCAGCCGAGCCCTCAAAAAACCCTAGGGGATTATCCATGAGCGAACTACACAGTGCGCATAAATTTCTGCTGTGCGTAGTATCTGTTAATTGTGGGTGCGCTGGTTGTAGAAAGGTAAGAAGAGTTAAATAAAGTAAATATCTCCCTCTTCCTTCAATTTCATTCTTCCCGATTCCCAGTTGTCGTAGTTTTTAAAGCCACGATGTAACTGTCCATGGTCGTGTTTCACACACGTAATGTTTACTTACGCCTTTGCCCAGAATACACAGTTGCATAAAGATTTTCTCTCCCTCACAGGAAAACCAACCTTATTGACCATATGCTGACTCTGATGGAAAAGTATTCGGAAGACTTGGAGTCCCAAGTGAGAGAGCGAACGCTGGAGCTTGAATCGGAAAAAGCCAAAACAGAAGAACTAATCGCAAAAATGCTGCCACTGTGCGTCGATTAGAAAGTACCGCTTACAACAACATGGGCTCATTTCTGTTTACAAGATGAAAATATTTAGCATTTTTCATGTCTGAATGGGTCCTTAATTTGTCTTTACTTCCGATCGCCGGTAATGTCGCGAGGAGGAGAATACATCCAAACGCCAGATAAAGTAAGAAGACGGGGGTGTCAAAAAATTAATATCTTGGCAATAGATTGAGCTTTCATTTCTTCTTGCAGGCCCCAAAGGCAATGAAATTCAAGTGAACGTTAGGCTAATGAGATCGTTTTACAGTTGGCTTGAGGTCGTGGCCTTAGACGCCTGCGTGTACAAATTACGTGAACGATTAGACTTCGATTTCAGCTCGAATAGACCACACTTAGATCTTTCGGAAAGTAGAGCTATCCTAAGTGGATGTCACATACCACACAACAACTTTGTCCTCTTTGAAAAATATTAAATAACCGCTCCATATCTCAGCAGCCGACTGTTTAAGAGACAAGAAAGTTTTTCGAAAGTCACCAATTAGAGTAGTAACTCCGGCGCAATGTGCAGTACTATCATAAAGTTTGCCATAGGGTGACCAGAAATAATTTTTGTAGGGGGACGGTTGAGCCTCTGTCGACGTTGTTCGCTCCGGCGTCTCATTTACTTCGTTGGGCGAATTTGTTCTCGGCCTTCAGAGAGCTACCATCTTAGGTTGAAGCAACAGAAAGATAGAACGGCTAAAGCTTGAGGTATGACATTCGGATACCTACTCCGACAACAAGCATCTTGCTTTTCCTGCAGCTTACGTACGTACACGAAAATCGGGACAAGAAGACCCTGCAGAACTCAAGAACTCCACCGAGACAAAATCTGAAAACGCCGACAGCGGCTCACCCCTTTCCCCGTCCCATGGAGGGTGTTATTCACTATTAAAGCAGCTAGACTGTCCGTCAAACATCACCCATAGGGTCGAGGCAACAAAACATTGACCAGTCCGAGGTTTACAAACAGGTGATGACACTACAGTTCCTGTTCTGGTTGATGACCTGCAGTTAGAGCTTCGATAATGGACAGCCCACCAAGTACTCTCAAATATCAGCATATTAATAAATTTTTTTAGGTGAACTTGCCTTATTACTCAGATTATCAACCCGGATCTGTCAATTTTGTCAATCTGAATGGTTCAAAATATCTCGTTCTTTGCAAATCTTTTAATAGACTTCATTTTTATTACGACAGCTCTGTTGCCCAAGCGCTGATAGCTGGCAACTGTGTGCCCCCAGAAGCCTTCGACGAGGTGACTATCTACTTCAGTGACATCGTTGGCTTCTCAGCAATTTCAGCCTGGTCTACACCTCTACAAATCGTGGACTTACTCAATAGGCTTTATTCCACCTTCGACAAAACAATTGGGAAATTCGAAGTTTACAAGGTATTTCGAATATAATCACTTAGGAAAACCAAATCCTTGCATCAATATATTTCAGGTTTATTAACTGACGTTTATTAGATGACTACTAAATCTGAAATAGTTCTAGAAAATAACATGCAGACGTAGGCATAGTCTAATGATATTGCAATGGATATAACTTATCAGTTTACAACACTGCTGAAGTCCCACGATATCCCATGAAATGAAAGAAAATAGATATAGTAATGTAAATTATTTCAAAGCGCTGGATTTACAGTAAGGCACTCAATGCGTATTCTTGGACAGATGGTTTCAGCAGGGCCTTTGCATTTCAGGTTGAGACCATAGGCGATGCCTACATGGTGGCCTCGGGGTTGCCAATCCGAAACGGTAGACAACACGCTGGTGAAATTGCAACAATGGCTCTGGAGCTGCTCAATGTAGTTGGAACATTTGTCATTCCACATATGCCACGGATTCCCATTTTACTTCGCATCGGGATGCATTCTGGTAACTGTCTTTCTGTTTCATGCCGTCGTATACATTGGGAAACCAAGAAATCGAGCATGAGGCAGAAATTATTTAAACTATAACCCTCAGAGTCGCTCAAACAGAACTGTTGAGACGGTTACCAGTTCAACGCCTTTCAAGACGCAGTCTTGGCTTGGTTTATTATACTTTGGATTATATTTCGAGTAGTTTCCGAACCCATCTCAATGCCCGCTGTGTATTACGAAATATATTGATTTCTAGAAACCGAAACATACGTTTTTTGCATGAGTAAAGTGGAGCCTCTGAAAAATTATTCATCAGTTTTGTAGAACAACAGGAAATCGTCGTCCCGATAGACTCATTTAATTACACAATTCTTAAGCGAGTAGCATTTATTTTGCGTGAATCGTAAACCTATCAGAGATAATTATGTGTTAGGCATATAAGCCGATTGGATGAGTAATCATTTCCGGAAATATTTTTCATCCAGGTGGAGTGCAAACATTTACAAATAGATCATAATAAAACCTTTTGTCTTTATCCCATAAATTAATCTGCAAAGGTTAACTGAGTAAGTTGTCTGAAAGGCGTTAGTACAATGATGAATAAAACAAATTTGACATGTAAACAGATTTAGTTGAAAGGTAATTAAATTAGACCTTAACATAAATGACTTCGTCCAGTATTTACGAAAGGGGTCATACACTTTTGTCTGAATAAATAAGTCACCGACGACACTGCTACGTTTCCTGGCGCTAAGAATATCTCATCGGCCGCATAAATTATCATTTTTTGACATATCCAAAGAAAGCTGCATGAATTTAACCCAACTGAAGGTAATGCACCTTGAAACTTTCTGTGGCCTTCGAATTCAAGTTAATGAAACTTGAACTGAAGCCCTTTTCGTGCGCAACTTTAAGCCAACTGTTTACATAATGCTGCGCTCTGTGTGGCACAGGCGTTGCTTTCTTGTACAGCCACAAGTGCCGTTAAACTCCCATACTCTTTTCCCTAGGAGCCTGTGTTGCTGGCGTAATCGGCCTTACCATGCCAAGGTACTGTCTTTTTGGTGATACAGTTAATACTGCATCTAGGATGGAGTCGTCCGGCGAAGGTGAGTATATTCTTAAAACACTTTAATGACATATTTGCAGTGTTTAATTTCACATGCTATTGATATTTAAAGGATGAACGCTATATCGCTGGTGACGTTAGCGTTTTGATTCTACGGGTTATTTCACGATTTGCTAAAAATGCCTAAGACGCACATGCGTTGTATAGAACACGAGATGTAGGTGCGGAAATTGAAATTAACTTTTACTTAGATTTTAATTCTTTTACTCGTAGCAGCTTCAGAACAGCATAAATATTTCGAGAGAAAGGTGATGTTGTTTCGTTTTCTTCACTGAGAACGATACCCCTTCGACGAAACAAGATGAAATTTTGATCACGACCAAATTGACGAAATACGCAGAATTTATTGACGCCATGCAAATTCGCAACCTTTTAGTAAAGTTGAATCTGAACTAGCCTGTTCAAATACCTCCCCCTCTCGCTTGCACTATGCGCACAAGCATAAACCGCCTACCAGACTACACACAGGACGCTTAAAATTTGCTCTTGCTTTCCTTATTCACTCATGGGTTACGCAGTATTTTAGGTCCCATTATTCTGCCTACGACTCCATTGGCAACTTATTTATCCCGTTGTCGGAAGCTGATCTTTGATAACGCCGGTACTTCGATAGGCGCCAAAGCTACTGGTACCATTTTTGCGAACCGGCGTATAATATCGGAGAAAACAACTTAACAGAAGGCACAATTGAACTTTCATATCCAAAAGTCCACTGTTTTAGATTACTCACAATCGGGTCAGTGTGCTACAGGCGGTCTGGCAGGACATGTTAGCTAGGTCTATCGTAAGGATAACTTATATGCCCCCCCCCCCTAAACAGGATACGGCAATAGGAACGCTCTACTCAAGTCGTAAAGGCGACTCTGCGTCTAATTCCAGTAAGGTTAAATATTGCCATTTTCTAACCCTAACATTAGCCCTAACATAACCCTACAGTGGAAGAAATGTGATTTCAAGGAAAAACGTTCTTTGGAAAAAATCAAATCAATTTTTTCAGTGAATTTTCGACACTGGATCCCCAGGTCCTCATCAGACTTGAGAAAATTTGCAATGAAGAATTAAAATTTCAAAAGTGCTGGTATAGTTGTATAGTCATCCAGTGTGGGCACTAATTAGCAGTTTTGGTTCATGTTAGCCCGTGGCGATCGGCTGTCGTCTTTTCTATCTTTATTTGAGATGTTCGTACACTCCATCCAATTCGATGAATCATCGGAGAGCATGGCTTCAAGAAATTTTCGGCTCTTTTTGGAAGGACAACCTCCGACGATGTGTTTTTGTCCCGTGCAATGGAAGATGGAAGAGACGACGGCCGATCACTACGGGCTAACATGAACTGCAACTACTAATTACCGCCCACACCGGATGACCTCGATTGACGCTGGACTGACACAAAGTGCGGTTGTCAATTAGCCACTACGCTATTGTGACTCTAATTTTATCCACCATGGACTGACGCAACTTGCAACTGCTAATTAGTGCTCACACCGGGTGACTGTATAACTGTACCAGCACTTTTGAAGTTTCCATCGTTCGTTGCACATTTTCTCAAGTTTGACGACGACCTGGGGAACCAGTGTCGAAACTTTACTGAACAAAATCACCCTATTTTCGCAAAAAACGTCTTTCCTTGAAAAATAAACCTGCATCTAAGATATATTCCTCGCCCAAATCCCACAATTACCAGCAACCTTGGCCTTAATTTCAAACTGAACCCTAACTTAACGGTAATCTCTTGCCTACCCAAGACTTACCCTTAACCATAACCGTAAACCAAACCATACTTCCCCTGGAATTTGACGAAAATTCCCCGTATTCAGAGCATTTCTATTCTCATGTCTTAGTAAGGGGCCACAGACAGAGAGAAACACGCCACTCTCAGCCTTCTTCGCCATAAATATTATTGCAACGTTTTTTACATATAACTTTGGTTAATGAATATGAAGCATTCATGCC
>UYRU01043343.1:603-21408 GCA_900617775.1 Dibothriocephalus latus | reverse complement strand
GAGTCATGTTCAGAAGGCAGCTGTCGAAGGTTAGATCGGAGCTATGTGCGCATATCCATTTGCAAAAAATTTAAAACTCTCAAATTTACTGAAATACTCTACGATAGAAATCAATTTCGGATAAAATTTATAAACATCAGCGAAGTATGACTCCAGAAACGTTTACCACATTATTATTCCTGCATTCATTAAAGTCAAATGTGATTCCATTGTAATATGAACGCTAAATGATGATTTTATGTGTGATATTATTTAAGCTGGAAGGAGCTCGTTCGACTGATAGTATCGGGTAGATAGACTTAAGTCTCACATGAAAATCTAGTTGTCTCATTAAGTGTTTACCTGCTTGAGGTTACTGTCATTAAATATATACCAAAATAAACTGCCGATAACTTAATGAAACTAGCAACATAAATAGTAGACATGTATTCATTATTAGCTGAATGAGAAAAGTTCGACTACGAACATGTTATAACGTTCAACCTTTCAAAGGAAGGATAAAAAGAGTGTTTTTCATTTCAATACTTAACTTGGTTTTAATTTAACCGTCCGTTCCTTTCAGGTGATCTATTGCCAGCGGATGGAGTACTAATTCAAGCAAGTGATCTCACGATTGATGAAAGTTCTTTGACTGGTGAAGCTGACCGTGTGCGTAAAGGTGAACGGACAGATCCCATTTTATTTTCAGGTGAGTTTCAAAATAATTATTCGTTAATTTGTGGCTTTTATTTGCTGTGATTTCTGTCAGTATTAAACTACATTTTCTAAAGGAACTCACGTCATGGAGGGATCCGGCAGGATGCTCGTTACAGCTGTTGGTATCAACTCGCAAGCCGGGATAATCTATTCACTTCTTAACACTGTGAATGGCGATGCAAATATGAGTCAGGGGCCGGAAAGCAGAACGGAAAAATGGAACGAAGTTCGAAAAAATGGCAATTTGACGGGTATCTTTGCACGTATTTTGGCGACTGACATTTTTGAGTAAAACATGCATTCATTATTTTGGGAAATCTGCTTAAATAAACTGACATCCAGAACCTTAAAGTTTGAAGAAAAAAATGTCATAGTTGCTGTGAGTGTGCGTTTTTTTGAATTTACTCGATAAACGTCATTTCATTTCCAAAAATTGATAAATTTCTAAGAAAATGTCTCGGGATGCTCATATGTCGACACTTGCACATAAAGAAGTACTATAATGATCACGCTTGGCATATTTGCTGTTATCGCTCAGCCATACCTTGCCCCTAGGTATTGCAACCTCTGAGAATCAAAACTGCGTTCCGCTTAACGATCTAGCCACTTCGCCACGGGATACTTGTCTTTTCGTTTGCCACCTTGCTAGGACGGCGTTCGCTGACCGTGTTACGGGATCTGCTTGCCTTGTTTCTGGGCACATCGGCAGACCCAACGAAGAGATCAATGCGCCTATAGTGTTGAAACAGTTTAGAGTCTGAGAGATTGAAATATCTGAGCTTGGTATGGATGACTGCTAACGATTAGTAAGCCAAAATAGGCTTTTCAGTCTTCCTTGTCCTTGTCGGTGGTCTCCCCCTATAGATAACTAGCCACTGTGCGGCTGCGTATGGGTCTTTAGATTGACCCCTCAACACAATAGGCGTTTAGGTTCCTTCAAAGATTGGGGTGCTCCCTCTAGCATATAAATATTATACGATGGAAAGAAGCCGCCCCGACAACCACTTTAGCAGCCCCAAGCTTGAGATGCCCCGTAATTGGACGATGAGGCGTAGGGGTCTCCCGGCTTGTGAACCTTTGTCCAGTAGTAGAAACGGCACCAGTGGTCTTTTATGGCCAGCGCTTCCTTTCTCTCGAGATATTCCAACTTCCTCCGCTTGTCGAGCGTCTTGTTTATGCAGTTCACGAGCTTTCTGAACCCGTAGATATTGATGGTGCGTAGGATTCCTTTTACATCAAAAGATTGTTCACTTTTGTCCAATACTCAGACTTATCCATGCCGAACTTCGAGCGTTGTTTTTCGGTGGGCAGAAGAACAACATCCTCAAGTTTTCGTATTCCCAGAAGCTATCGTTCTTCTACTTTAGAAAGAGTCCTTTGACCTTTGCGCTGAAGGAGTGCAGTTGCCACTTATTGCCGTACGACGTTCTTGCACTCCTCACTTGCCTCGCATTTCTGGGGCGCCAATCCACAGGATGCGACAAAGTCTTCTAGTCGAGCATCTATCGTGCTGATTTTTGCGTCATAGAATAGAATCTTTAGCTGTTGCTGCTTGCTAGGATGGGAGGACAAGTTGTGAACCACAATCCCATTAGAAGCGGAGTGCTTTGGCAGACTGATTTCTTCAAACTTAACAGACAGCTGGTCATAACGTACCTTGCGATGATGCCGTGCACCGTCTAGGGTTGCCGCCTCGATCCTAAAACATTTTGGGATCGGTGTGACTCCCAGGAGCATACTGCAAATTATGAAGCTCAAGGACGCATTGTCTGTAACCAGACAATTAGCAGAGGTCTACAGCATACCGTGCAAAAATTGTGATGCGAGGTACGTTGATGAAACGGGCAAATGCCTGGGTACAAGATTGCACGAACACCAACTTGCAATAAACCGTAAAGACAAGCTATCTTAAGTCCATAATCACGTAGAACAGCTGAACCACGATTTTTCCATTAAAAAAGTGAGGGTCATCGGCAGAGCCAATGAAAAGATGGTCAGACTTGTGCTCGAAAGTTGACTCTTGGCTAGTACAATCAATCGAGCTGTATACTTGTACCCCGCCTACTAGGCACTTCGTATAAGACTCAGATCAATTCGGACAGGGTAGTAGGGCAAACGAGTGCGCTGAACTGAGAGCCAAAGTTCATGGAATATGGAGGCGGTGGTTGGAGGCCACGTGACCATCATCCAACACTACCTCGTCGATGCGTCCGCGAAGCGAAGAACAACTCAAGCGAACAGTAATGACTAATCAGTCCGCCGGTTGATGTGGTGGAGGCTAACAGACACATTGCCTACAAATATGCAGACAACAAAGGGAACAAAAGTCACACAAGCTCGCCGGCGGCCAACCTCCGGAAAATCAAATATAGTCAGCAGCGAACGGGCAAGTCAAAGTTTGGGCGTCTAGCACGGCTAGGATACGAGGCAAGCGGCAAGGCTGACTAATTCAAGACCACCAGAAGCAGCAACTACAACACATATGATGGAAGCGAGAAAGGCTCCGAAACGCTAGTACGAATACAATTAGGTTTACGATCTTGCCCTCTCTCCTTCCTCTTTTTTGGAAGATGGTGAACGCGATAAGAAACCTCGACCTTGAATCTGTATGCATAATATATACATATATGATAAAGTTATTGTCAGTATAAGACGATACCGACCGTAGTATTGCATTTCGGCAATTAACCGCGTGCGGTTATTTAACAGTATTTGATTCTTTTTGACTTAAATGTTGATTGAAATGTTAGATATTATCCTATAATCTCATGTGCACAACACTAAGCTCAAAGCCCTATAGGAACTAGGTTCCAAAATGAGTAATATGATATTACCATAGGGTTAGTAGAGCAGAAGCCGCATTAAGTGAGGTTAAGAAATCACTAAGAAGCTGAACCTCACGGAAGTTCATCGGCAAAATGCTTGTCTGGTATTTTACTTGGTGTCAGTGGCTAGAATATGTTAAAACTCCTGATCAGTATCACTTTAAAAAAGCTTATTCCACTAGGGGTAAAATAGTCAATACAATATTAATAGATCATTCATGCAAACATTTAACCTTTACGTGACTAAATAAGTTTGACAATTTTCTACCTGGCTTGCTGTACATAGTTAATCTTAATGTTAGTTTGTGCTTCGAGGAACCTTAGGGGACACTTTTATTTCCATTAACCCTTTACTTATGACTCTGCTTTGTTTTAAGAACCTGCGGAAAAGGGTTCACGCCCAGATGCGAAAACAAAAACTCCGAGGGTTAAGATCCGAGTAAAGGAGATGTCGGTTTTGCAATTGAAGCTAACGAGGCTTGCAATTCAAATAGGCTACCTTGGTATGTCTAATGTATGCCGATATTTACTTAAACGGTTTCAAAATATAGACAAAGTAACTACCACTTGAAATAGAGTCATAAGATTGCCTCTGCGTTTTACTATGAATATATTGTATAATATCTTGCATTTCTTACCGGATGTTGCTAACGTTTTCCTATATTCCTGTGAGACTACTTAATACAATGTTCTACCTACGTCTGTGACACTACTGATGGCAGTGACTTCAATGGTTGAAAAGGTGCTCCAAACCTTCGATATAATGCCAATGTCTGGCGTCTTTAGATATATTTGTACACCAACGACATGTACGTTTGCATATTCATAGTCTTCTTTGACATTTGAATTTTGTCCCCGTTTCCGATATACCCCATCCAGGAATCAAGATGCTCATATTTTTCAACCGTTAGAAAGACGGGAAGACGTTCTTTTCATTACAAGGTAATAAACGTAAACTCCGAAGCCAAGACAAAGTAGAAAATACCAATAACTTTAGTATAATCGCAGCGTCTCACAGTGCCTGATGGGTTTTTGTAAAACTTGCGTTTTCCATAAGATAAAGGCTAATTCTTACATGCTAGCATGAAAGCAGAAATATATTTCATATATTTTATGTTTTAAAGATCGTTCATTATGTTGAGGTTATCATCCTGTAAATAAGTATAAGCTATAACCTTTCAGGAACTATCGTGTTGGCATTGTTTAATAATAAAATATTTTTTATTATGATGAAAAATCTTCTTTTATTCAAGGTGCTAGGGTCGTTTCTGTGAGCAATTGTGCAAAGCAGACTGCGCCTCATTTCCTGGTGTTTGGTGTTTGAACCTTGCCATTAACAAGGAACAGAACATTTGCTTTAATTTTAATAACGAGAAAAATAAAGGTCATTTTATACATGTATCTTATCAAAATAGTTTAAATTTTTAGCGCAAATAAACATAAAAGGGCTTTTTAAATGGTAGTCTACAAGTTTTTTCTTTGCAGCCTTCCGACTCTAGCTAATTCCTTGGTTTATGCATTGATATAGCTGTAACTGCGTCAGAAAAGTGACGACTTTTTAGTCTCTTTTATAACCCAAAGGCGCTTTTTCATAATTAATTTTGGTATTTACCGCAATTTTTTACAACAGGTAATTAGTCATTATTTCAACTTTGCTTAATGAGTTAAATTTATACATTTTATCCAGGAGTGGCAGCTGCAGTTGCAACTGTGGTTATATTGGTTGTCAAATTTTGCGTATTCGAATTCGTCCACAAGGAGGAAAGTTGGCAAACCAGCCGTCATTTGAAACAACTGATTCACTTTGTCATAATTGGAATAACGGTACTGGTGGTGGCGGTACCTGAAGGCCTCCCGCTTGCTGTGACACTTTCACTCGCCTACTCAGTCAAGAAAATGATGAAGGTGAAACGCATTGCATTTAAAGCAGTAAAAGTGCCTTTAAGCTTATTATTGCTGTATTGAAAATCGGTTTGTTGGAAGAGTATACAGGAATTATCTTTCACAAAACCAATTATTGCTTCGAACATTCACCATTATTACTTTGTGGTATAAGATAACCTTAAGTTGAATTTACAAACACGTCCGGAAAACCTCCAAAGCCGATATTTTACATTGATATTCAAGAGTATTTTATTCCTCTTAAATTCTCTCCTGACAGGTTTCAAAAATTACTTAATAAAGGAAAAATTTACTGTTGGTTGACTTCGGTTGCGAAAAATGTTTGATTACTATAGGTGTCCTGTACTCTCTTCAGCGCACACTGTCAGTTATATTAGCGTGTTGAGTGTTACTTCAGAAACTAATAAAGCAAAAGGTTACGGAATAGGTATTGGTGGCCAAGTAATAAAAGGCCGTCCATTTCAATCGAAATCTTGCTTTATATTTCAAGACGGAACTGAGTGGTCTTTTAATCCGTGCTATTATCAAGAAACGTGGAATCAGGGTACGTAGACAATTATTATTCAAAGCACTGAGTCACTGCATATACCTATCGAAGACACTATAGAAGGTTACTAGCGTCTTGTCAAGGCGCTATAAACTCAATTGTGCCTGGCTTATCCCAAATTGCGGTCCTAGAGGATCCGTGTCGCAATGGGTACTTCTTTTCGTGCCTATTAGTATTTCGAGTACCAAGCCCCGTCCGTTAAACTTTTATTTGACGATATAAGCCAAGTAATATCTTGAAGCAGTTATTACTAACTTCAGTTTTAATTTTTCAAAACCTTTTAGGATAACAATTTGGTTCGTCATTTGGATTCGTGTGAGACGATGGGCAACACCACGGCCATTTGCTGTGACAAGACAGGGACTCTAACAACAAACCGAATGACGGTTGTAGAAGCACACATTGGGGAAAAGGTCCTTTTCCTATCTGACATGACGAATGCAAGCTACTGTCACATCGTGGATAGTTTCGTTCTCTCAAAGCTCGAACTGGCTATTGCACTCAACTCCTCCTATTCATCTCAACTGCTGGTATCTTGTTTTGCATAAATTAAATCTGTACTCTTTGTGCAGTTACATATACACTGTTGTACGACAGGTACTGAGACGAATATTCGCATTGCAGATGTATTTATATCTGAAGTCGAGGAGAAATTAGAAGAGAAAGGCTGTTGGGTCGCCAGAATCATTTCTTTATTCATCCTAGCTTTCAAAATCCCACAAGCATCTATCCTCAGAAATAAAGGCGGCAACAAAAGATGCAATGGTTACAGGGGTAGAGGCCAATCAAACACACATGGTGTCAGTCCAGTGGTGATTAAAAATGGCTCTGTATACCGACACTGAATCAATATATTGATTGTCTTAGTTTTAATCGGAGGCCCAGAGTTCAAACAAGTAGTGTCTTGTCTTGGGCCAATAGTTGATTTGCCTGACGTTTCGAGATACGTCGCGGATTCATCCTTAGAGACTTACGCAGAAGGCAGTAGCGTCTTCTTTCTGGCGCAGGCGATTATCTTCGATAAATCTATTTGCACCAGCCTATAGAGTCCAATAGAGTCACACCCGGACTGCTTTACTGATGTTTGATTGGCTTCCACTCCTGTAACGGTTGCTTGTCTTGTTGCTGTTGATGAAGATAGATTTCAGTGAAAGCTCGCATGAATTAAGAAATAATCCCGACGACTGAGCAACCTTCTTCTCCTTCCTCTTCGCTCATACGTAGTCTCTGATAGATAATATTTAAAGTTCATGAAAACAATAATTGCCCTAATCCGTATAGGAAAACTGTTTATTATAATATCTACTTGATCCCGTATGTTTCCAAAACTGCTTTTATATTTTTTCTCATGGTAAATGTAAAAAAATGTAGCTCGACTCGTGTAAATACTACAGTTCCATAAATATGACGATTTTACTTTTAGAATTATGAAGGTTTTATGACACTTGCTTGGACGAAAGTCAGATATGTTAACCCGATGAGGCTGCGTACCATCTAAAAGTAGTTTTAATAGTATAAATTAATTGTAAACATTGCATCGGTGTGCAGGTTCAAATGAATTTTTGCAGACCACTGCATGAAGTGCTAGTTGTCTGTGCGCGTACTTATACTGATAAGCTAAATTCTACGTTTTACTAACGGAGGTTGCAACGTCTTTCGCGGTTCTAATCGATCATACTACTTAAAAATTTAGTGTAAACATTTTTTTCCTAGAATAAATACCACAATTGGTTCTCTCGACTATTGCCTTCATAGTAATTTGCCTTAAATATTATCTACAAGACAAATAGAGTTTGAGATTTTTGTTCTTGAAATACTTTAGTTAATCTTTTTGCAAATTTATTTGATAGATCATTGTGTTGGAACATAATAACTATTACGGCTGCTAACTATGAGACTGTTACAAGTTGCCTAATTGCGAACCCTTTGCTTCAGCCACCCAAAACAGCCGGCACTAAACCCATTCAAGTCGGAAACAAGACCGAATGCGCACTGCTTGGGTTTTTGAGAATGCTGCGCAAAGACTATGCCGTCATCCGTCAAAATCATCCAGAATCTGAATTTCTGAAAGTATTTGCCTTCTCTTCTGTTCGGAAGTCGATGACAACTATCTTGCTAGCCGACGGCGGTCAATCACTCCTCTGCTTGACAAAGGGTGCTGCCGAAATAATACTTTTAAGGTTACTACACACTTTTCAAGTAAAGGTTATTTGCAGCATAAATCAATCTTCAAATAACAGCAATCAATTTGAAACGAAAAGCAGATATCTCTCGTAGAGTAACTAGATTAAGTAAGTACTATAGTCCGCTAATAGAGAAAGAACCTCCTGACCTGTAATTCAATTTAACAATAAAGAAACTAAGCTGGCACCTGGGGTATATAAACAGCTGCTCGATAACTGTGTGTCGAACTAAAGTTCGGACAGCATTTTGTGTGACTAAGTATATTCATTTCTCTTTTCTGACAGATAATGCTTGCCCCTTTCATTAGAGCATTAATGTTCTCATGGTCTTCCACAAGCAAACATTCACGACATTTCTGAACCGCCCAATCACATTTAAACTTTCCCACCGGTATACTATATTGTTGCTGTATACTTGCCACTCCTTTATTATACAAGCAGAAGGAACAATATGCTTTATTTTGAAAGAAGCATCCCCAGTTTTCGGTAAAAAAACACTGTTCACCTAGCCAACATAAATCTCAAAAAATTAATAGAAAATAAAGAAGATTGCCTAAAATTGCACAACTATTATGGAGAAAAACTGGTTTTTTAGTTTCAGAACTTAAGGCTGCCGTTAAGTCTGTTATCGTCACTTAAATAGCACTATAAAATATTGATATGGATAGTTAAGGCTAGTGATACACCGTATACCACACGCATGGGGTGGGGCGAACTTCAACGTTTAATTAAGTGTAAACAGGATGGATAATATACTCCATTCTTCGATCAGAAATGGATTGGCTGCTGTGAGCTATCCTCGTGTTATGCTGGCTAAAACAACACAAAACGGGCATTTGGAGAACGCGTCTTAAAATGCGTTTATCGTTCTGGATGAAAGCAAGAAATACCAGGAGGGCAGTAAAAAAAGGGAAGAAGAATATATAATTCCACAGACAATTAGACCAAGGACCGAAAGATGCAAAAAAACGTAAAATTTGAAGAAATATATATGTTGAAATGTTCTATTAGAAAGCTCTTTGACATCACAGGGGCATCAGCAATTGGAGAACAAACTCACACCGAAAATATGGCACTTCGTCGGCAATAATACCAAAGGATTCAGGAATGGGAGATGTTAGCAGCCCAAACTGCTTTGTAATAGTTAAGCAGAAGGCCATTTAACAACGTTCATACAGAGACATGATCTAAACCATACTTCGGAGATTGGAGACGAGCTTCATTTTTTGATAAGTATGTGTAATTTATAGGCAATCACTGGCCGATCTCAGATTATCAGTATAAAAAATTGGGCAAAAAGATAAAGTCACAAGTTAAGGTAGTCCATAATTAGTCAGCGAAGAGACCGCACAAAATTAGCACAAAACAGAGAGTGATCTGCGGTCGTGTAAAAAAATCCAAGCGAGGGGTCGAATTCAGATATTTTCTTCAAGAATATGTGGGGTGGAATAGTAATGAAGGCAGGACAGTGGGCAAGAGATATATATGCTTACGTTCGGCAACCTTCGTTTAGTTTGCTCTTGGTGGAGTAAGCTATAAGAAAAACAGCATCCAGGGTAACATGCAGGGCATTATAAACAACTTGGAGCACTGGGCTACAATTCGCATTGACCAATTAAGATAGAAAATAAGTCAAGATATCGGCTTTCAACTTCGTCGTTTATTTCTCCTGCAGCACTGCATACTCTTTGTTTGAATAGTTACGGGCTATTGCATTTTTATACTAAATGGAAGAATGGACCCACGCCGAAAAGCAGTGTTTGATAACACGAAAAAAATATCATAGAGGTTTGAAGCATTCTTATGGTCTTATCAGCAGAATTTAACTAAAAATCAATTTCAAGAGGCCAATCGAGCTCCAATCTCGCTCATCTATCGGTTGTTTAAAACTGTCATATACAAAAGTTATATGATGATTGTACAGTACTAACCAAATACAATATTTTGTTCCAGTAAAAAGGGTTTTATTTCTTCAATAACAGATGCTCCTTTATGATGGACGATCGCGGTAATCTCACTGAACTTACAAACGGGGCTCGCCTAGACTATATTCGGAACAGGATCGAGCCAATGGCAAGGAAGGGTCTGCGCACAATTGCAATTGCCTACAAAGAAGATCCTATAAGTAAGCATGTGACGTCCTATGACCCGATGCCATCTAACCAATTTCTTTGCCTCGGATACAGTTCATAATAAACCAATAAGCACCTCTGAATTTGGCCGCATTCATTTCGAGACACTAGTCGAACCTGTGCATGTCTGAAATACTCCTGTCGCAGCTGCTTATGGTTGCATAGACAGTTTTGTGCGGTTATTGTAATAAAGCATAACTGGAACTGAACACTTTAATAACAAGCTTACAGAGCAGCTGCAAGATTTGTTCAGTATATACGCATGATGTTGGCAAACTTTCAAGAGGATTTCGTATTCTTCCTTTCAGCATGTCCAATTATAACTAGAAAGCTAATGTAGGTCATTCTACGCAAATTTTACGGAGGAAGCTTACCATTCACTTATTTAAATAGTAAATAATTACTATAAATATATTTGAGTGATGTTGTAGGTAAAGAGTGTACATGTCTACCAAACCTAGAAAACATTTACGGCAAAACAAGCGATGATCCAGTGAATAGTATAGACTGATAGTTTGCAGCTATAACGTGTCGATACAAGCAATTGCTTAAAAAATTCAATATTTACCCTCTTTTTTGGCTCGGTAAGCTTAATTACAAATAGGACACGAATGTTCCAAATATACTACTTCAAACTTTGTTCTCACAGTGTTACTAGACATTTATGAACTGTGCAAAGATTATTTTATATTGCCTTTTTAAAGTTGTCTACGGTTTGGTTTTTATGGCGGCTAATTTTAATTTGTGACGTATTCTTCCTCCTTAACCACTTGGTCCAGAAGCTAAATATGTCAACCTCACAGAAAGTGAGAATCGCCGTAAGAGAAGCACTACGCATAATCGACGTTATAGGAAGAATTATATACTCTATGGTCAGTATTCTAGCAGTAACCACCGTAACCTAAACAGCAACTTCCAAGTGGTACACAAATTCACGAAGGTGAATTCAGGGAATTAATTTACCTCCTTATAAGAGGCACTCTCTGCATCGGCAAGAGTGGCAGTTCATTGCAAACACACATTGGTAAACTTACAATGTCCATCGAAAGTTTGAACCTCTTGTGTTTGGTGATTATTAATTATGTCGTAGCTTATTTTTGTTCGCCTCTTTTGCCGAAGAGACAGTGGAAGGCGAAATGTAGAAGTGCAATATCTACAGACCATTTTAAAACCCTCCATACGGTAACATTAGGAATAATTTAATTCTTTGGAGGGTGGTTTCCTCCTATCCTTACCGATTCTAATAGGACTTTTGGTACCCTTCACAGTTTTGCTTTCAGTCATGTAGTTTTTATCTCTACCCAATCTTAAACGAAAGAACATCTAGTAGAAGCCAAGAATCATGCCGAGCTTAATGCTTCTTGCCTCTGAACATATACATACATACAATCGCTTATACGGCTTACGTACGACATACATTTTTAGATTAGTTAAACGGCAAATCGTTTTTAATAATTAATACCCCGAACATCACAAGCAACTAGCCGTCTTAAAGTTTACAGAAGATAACTTCTTTCTGGGTGGCGACATCTTATAGACAAAGATGAAGATTTAGGTCATAACAAGTCTACGGTGTGTGCTAGAAAGGAGGAAAAACGATAACTCGAACAACCCACGCAAAAAGGGTGTGCGGCTCGTGCACGTACATTAGCCAGATAAAAAATTTTTAAAACGGTCTTCCATCAACAGAGATTATTTTTTCATAAACAGTTCATCAACTTTTACTTTTTCTACTCGTTTATGAAACTTAAACGGTTGCTAACGGAACTCACTTCTCCCGCTCTGCCCTCTGTCTCAGTATCGGGCCCTGAGAGCAGCCGTGCAGCGTCTAGTAGTCTAGGCAGATAGTGTTTTCCGGCAATTCTATATGCCTATGAAATTTGTTGACTGCTTTCAATCATTCAAATATCTATATGCCATGGAAAGTTCTGGACCCAAAAATCCTTTTAATCAATGAATTGTCTTCGCGTAGCGTCTACGGCTTCTGATGTTTTTTTTTCAGATTGAGTCGAAGTAGTTCTCACGTTTTATAAATGACACAAACATTATCATAATTAACATTTTTGAGTGGGCCTACGTTTAAATTCGATGCGTTTTGACCCCGGTAAGATACTACGTTTAATGTTCCAAGCATATCTTGTTATGTACTTGCCACACCTCAATATATTGCGGTGAAGAATCCGCGGCACGACAGGTTAACTTTTGAGTTAATAGTCAGCGACCGAAGAATCCGAGTTTAAGGCCAGATTTTGTCCAACGTGGGGTTGGAGTTAAGCTACTGAATAATGAAAATCTTATATGAAACAGCCATTACAATCTTAATTTGTTTGAAATTAATCCCACGTTTTGTGGTTTTTTCTCTGATTATTGCAGTTACCTTTGTCTACTACCTGGAATTTACTATACAAACATATCCTGTTTCTTGCCAATTTTTTCTCCTACAAGTCACATTGCAATACTTTTTAAAAGCAAGCGGCTAAAAAGCGAAGGCAAATGTGACACCAGATGTGTGGTCAAAAGCATTCCCAAACGAAGAAGTTACTTGTAACTGCTGTGTGCATAGGTTATTTGACCCGTTGAATGACGTCGCTAACAGGTTTCTAAATGTTTACCTTGCGTGATTTGCATGATTTTGTTTTAGCATGCGCACTCGGAAAGAACAGGTTCATGAGCAAAACCTTAAGAAGAAACTGCAGTCGTTCATAAGACACGTACGCCTGCCTTGTACGGACAGACTAACATAGGGTCTTATTCAATTGATTACATTAATCATCTGTTAGTGGCGCTTAAAACTGCAACGGGTATTGAAAAAGTGTAAGTTGTATGCATAGTCTCGTGTGTTTAAAATGTGCTTCGACTGGAGTGAATGTTTTTTATCCTACTGAAAAACATTGTTTGTGTTCTATCATGACCATTTGCGGAGCTACAGTTAACCAGTGGTACTCTACCATTTAATAAGATGCATTGTTGAGCGAAATAATCCTTTCTCTAGAATTCTCCTATATAGCTGAGGGAAATCACCTAAAATGATAAAATAGAAGCCTCAATCTACCGTTGGCACTGACAATTTGGGACTGAAATTTTGAGGACCTTAAATACCTTTTTTAACCTGCGCCTGGAAGGCTTATTAGGTATAATTAACATTGAAGTACTAATTTTAGAATATTGCCTATGCACTGAAAGTCCCAGATACCAAATATGTATTGAGCCTGACGTCTCAGACATTTTGCTTAGCACTTGCATTATGAGGAGGGTCGACAAAAATGTCAGATCTGCGTTCCTCTGAAGTTCTCTGACTTATTTAAACATGACAAGTATTTTGAGATGGTGCCAGAAACTGCTCCCAATGTGTTTTTAATCGGTGTCTTTAGAAGACTATAATACATAGATAGTTTTTTAGTGGATGAAAATAAAATATTGGAAGTAAGGAAATCTGAACTAAAGGTATTTTAAGGACACATGGTTTCATTTCTTGACAACATGAAAGGCGAGGACGTTTTCCTTGTGCAGGACGTAATATAATGTGTTCTGTGGTAATTAGTGATGTTAATGACACCGCTCGCAAATTTCTGATCAAAAGCCATCTGAATATGAGTACAGGGAAGCAAATATCTATGCCCTCTATGCCGTGAATTATCCACCGGAAAATCACATACTGGGTGTCCTTAGTCTCTACAGCCCCCTGTTTGCATTTCGCAGGACCTGGCATATCAAAAAGAGCGTTTCGTAAATCCTGATGGATGACATATTTGCACGCCAAACCTCTGTGCGCTCTCATATCGCCCGATTTCCCCATTGCCCATTGATTTTGGCGTCTTCCAAGAACAAGAAGTGCCGTCATAGCATAGATTTGCTCTAACAAAACAGAGGTCATCAATTCCGCGCCTGTGTATGGTGGCTGACCTGCATTCGTATCCTGCCGACTGAACCAACTACGCGACTCGTAGTTTTTTAAGCCGCAATATGGCGTTCCTTGAGATCATGGTCTGAACACAGTCCCGTTGGCACCCCAGTTGGGTCTGGCCGAATGGAGTTAATATCTCAGGATTCGCCCTTGGGAACTGCTGATATATGGTTGCAAGAGCAAAACTTCAGTTTTTTATGATTGCTGACATTCTAATGTAAGTCGTTTGATCAAAACATCGCTCAAAAATGTCGTTTGCTTTGGGTTGATTTACGCGGTGTAGACCCTCTGAAAAGAGGCTAGTCTATAAATGTGATACAGTGATAACGGTTGACTTCTGTGGAAATTGAGGATTTTTCGGGTGTTAAAGAAGTTTCGGTAGACTGTTACCTACAGTATTTTTACTCCATATGGTGCCATTAAACGACTATTCGTGATTCAAACTCTTTAGTGAACTTGGTCTCAGGGGAGATGGAATATCCTTGATGGATGGAGTCGCTTAACTCACGTGCAGGAAATTCAAGAAGCAGAATTTCCAATTAATGAAGAATAGACGTTTTGCTCTACCTCATGTAGTGATGTTAGATATGAAACGCGTATTTGTACAGCACGGGACGTTGATGGTTTGTCTGGTTTGTTGTAGTTTTTTTCATAGCAAAAATTATAATATATGCCTTGGTAATTTTGGTTTCATTTTAAAAAATTGATCTGTCACAATTCCAGATCGATAATCGCTAAAACATCCAACTTTTGCGCTTATATTTCTAACCATTCTAGCGTCTTAAGTGGATTTGCAGGCCTTCATTTTCCAAAATCTCTTTATGTGTATACCGACTAAAGACGGTTAAATCTTTGTATATCATGCGAAGGCATGCCTCTTTATGCCCTCGGTTTTTCGCAAACGGCCCCCAGCGACACTAGCTGCATCCAAAAGTTTGAACAACCTATCGATTGCTACTTCTAATATATATATGTGTTTAATTTGTTGTCATTTGAGTTGTACAAAGCAAATAATTTCCAGTAACTTATCCTATAAAGATGTCGGAAGGATCATAATTTAACGGTCAAAATTCTCTGCGGCTTCTGTGAAGTTTGTGTCAGAAAATAAACTTTTACTGGCTGCGAAGTAAGAACAGAAAGCGTCAGTTATATTTAAGCTGATGGATCCAAATTTTCGCAGTCGTTTTTGGGAAATTCTTGATACATTTTTGGCGGTAGTCTCTCTTTATCCGAAAGAAGTATACGGCAGTCTCTTTTGCTAGACTTCGTTTTGAACAACAGTTCAATTCCCAGTTATTAGACGCCTCATCAAACATGGGAGAGAGAGCAACATTTCTATTCAGAGTTCCAGCAGTATAACTGAACAGTTTATATGGTACAATTGATGTGCTGTGTCGAGAAATGCTAAACCTAATTCTAAAATCTGTTTTTATTTTCAAAAAGATTGTTATATACAGTTAGAATATTAACTACCATGCAGTATAACCCCGAGATATTTCAATTATGTCAGAAGGCCAGCTCTCGAATGCGCTTTTTCTGACTGCCTGTAAAAAAATATGTACTCAACTTTTTTTAAACAAAGTAAGTCTTTTTAAAGGTGTAGAGGTATAAAACGGGGAATTCTGATTTTAAACGTTTTTGTTATTATGAGATTTTTTAAGACCATGATATATCTATCCATAGAGCATCATATTTGTCCATTTGTAACTGCTGCTTATAACCTATAACAAATGGTCAAACCCAAAGCAAACTTTGTAAACACCATTGGAAGTCTCCCTCATAGCTTAGAAAAATGTGCGCTTGTCCTTAAATGGAATTTGTCCAGGATAAATCTGGAAACCCAGGTTAGGTTCAAAGTATTCGACAATTATAAAAGTCAATTATGTAAAGCGTACGCTACCATTTCTTCAAGTACACAATTTAAAGAAGAAATAATTTGCTATCGATATTTCTAATTTTTAAGAGCTGCAGAAAGCTATAGGGAAAAGTAATACGACTGCAGTAGTCATTTTTACGGAATACCGTTTTTTAGGCGCCGAGAAGCAGTTGATTCAGAAGTTGGCCTCTTGTCGTGACTGAATTATATTGAGTTTATGCATCCTAACAACTATTATGATGACCTCAATTAAGAAATATTCCAGAAGTGAAAACATAGTTCAAAATTACAGCTAAAACTTAATTAGTCAGAAAATCTACTTTGTAAGTAGCCCTGTTATCTATTTCATCCTTTCCATCACCGTAGCCCGTTATCATATTACTTTACGTGATCCCAGAACACTTCTAAAAACCTTCATCTTCGCTTCACAGACACATCGGAAAACCTTAACGTTGACGATGAGAGTGCCTGGGTACACGGATTGATTCTTCTTTGCGTAGTTGGCATAGAAGATCCTGTAAGACCGGAAGTTCCCCTGTCTATCAGACACTGCCAACGGGCCGGAATAACGGTTCGCATGGTCACCGGCGACAACATAGAGACTGCAAAGTCCATAGCACTCAAGTGTGGCATACTGAACAACAACACCAAGGATAGCCGGGACGCTGTGATGGACGGAAGAGAATTCAACAGACGCATCCGACATCCAGTGACGGGTCATGTTTCTCAAGGAATGTTTGATGCGGTGAGTCGTGACATTTTCCACCGCATAAATGTTAGGAGTAAAAATAAAGCCGGAACAGACAATATATAGGTGATGCAGTATCTTTTTATGTTCAAATACCTTTCATACTGAAATGATATAGGTCAATATTTTGAATGATCCACTGCAGTCATTAAAGCATTTTCTACGCATAAACTGTTGCTACTTAATTATCAATTTAGATCGAAATGGATATTAATTATTAGCGTATTTTGAGCGCATGCAGCCATATGTGACCCAGCCGGCTTCAGTAATGTCGTGGATTGTGCTTTTCTGCGTATTACAGTATGTGGCAGTAGGCCTAGACAGTTCAACCAAATATCTTCTCCAGTAACGGGACAGGATATTTCAATAGTTCGACCATTGGTTTTGACAAAGCCCGTGCTGTATCCTCCGGTAAAGTTGCACATGAATAAGGTTATAGTGAAAGTAGATTTGCGCTGCATCGACTGAACTCTCTTATCTTCTTCCATCTGGGTCAGCATCATGACCAAGTCAAGAAGGCTGGAAGTGGGAGAGGGCGCAGGAGGTTAATACGGCCCGAGTCGTGCAAAGGAACGCCGCCACAACTCGCTCGAATCCTACGAAGTGGGAGTGCTAAAGAGGCCGCATTAAGAAACAGCTCTTGCAGCTTGACTCGCAGTCCACCAGTGGGACATTCAACACAAACACTAAATTGGCTGACCGCCCGGTCCGAATTTTTCGGTCAGTTGATAACCTTCCAAGGCACGACTTTTAGCGTGCTGTGATAGCTTCATGCTCATCAAACTGTTTGTAGTGGGGCAACCGGACTGAGATGTCGACCCCATTCTCTATTCCCATTCTCAGACCCCAGCCACCGTCGACTGGTGCAGGGAGCGGGCGCAGTGGCTGACGCATCTCATGATCTCGTCGGCACGTGTCATACACGTGCCCCAAAATGCATACACCATGCTTTCTCACAAAAGGAGGTGAGCGGCTCACCTCTAACTATGGGAGAGTGCAAGAGGTCATGTTAAGAAGGAGCCCTTTGGCCTCTGCACACAAGCACACAGTAGGTTGACGAGAGCAGATAAAGCTAACAGGGCGGCATCTTTTGCGTAGTTGAAGCTACTCAGCCGACGTTCCGAGTACCTATTTAGCATTAGTAAATGTTCCTTGGGCTCTTACGAAAATTTATTAACGAAATTTATTAACGAAGGTTAGCGACAGAATAGAACCATTTTGACAGATGGGTCTAATACCGGACGGCTGAGTTAGAAGTTTGTAGACCAAGATTCGCTGACCTTCAAATTGATGGTAGGATATGATTACAAAGATAATTGTGGTTAACATACACCCAATTTTACTGAACATAGAGAAGACTAACGATGGACAGGTTCGAACGTTACAGCGATGTCAGCAAGATAGGCGGTCATCAGTTGTATATACTTATGGCGGTATTTGCGAACTAGCCGAGGTTTAAATACCCGATCACTACATCGACGTACACTTCGGATCCCGCCATTTACCACAGTTTGTCAGTTGCTGCAAGGAGCTGCGGTGACAATGTAAACGTAAGGGGTATTGAATTCAGCGGGGATACCGTCTTCAAGTGCAATATTGTTTCATTGCTCAGTATGGGATCGGCGATTTCTCTCCGGAGAGAGCGTCACACGACATCGCATAGACTGGATAGAGGCAGAACTTCTATGAGGAGAAGGGAGAAGGGCTATGAACTGGTCATTAAAATTGAGAAGCGGTCAGAATTGCTCAAACCCGCTTTAAACATATGCTGTGTTTCCGGCAATAATCCCCCAATTCACATTACGGCCGGAGTTTTCATTGCAAAGACTTATCACTAACTTGCTTAGTAGTTTAATAGAACCTTAGACTGTCAGACATGTTTCAGGCTCCTTGTAGATATCACCACTTCAGTTTACTAACTCTCCCATTCATCTAGAGCAGAACTTGCCATTATTTTCTGACGATAGTAAAAAAAGGATCCGTATCGTGGGACCTAGATCAGACAGTCTGAATAGAGATTTATGGATTCCTCAATTAAAGGGTTGCTGCACTTTTGCTGCTTGAATTTAAACCAAAGGCTTTAACGATCCAGTTTCCGTCATTACGGACTGCAAGACCTCGGCAGTGCCGAATAGGTCAATCTTTGTGGCATACATGCGTCCTTAAGATGAAAATTTGAGAGAGGATGCGACCTGTACCTTTGGATATGTTTAAAGTCTTTGCCAGTTTTGTGTACAGCGATTCTATCAGTTATCATGAACACAGGTAACAATGTATACAGTGACTAGAATTCAGTTTATCGTCTTGCACTTATGACCATCTTTTGCCAAGTTAGCCAGCAGATATTGGCAGTGATTTCAGAAGCATATTTTGCTTACACCTATTCTTTCCATTTCGTTTGATCCAACTCTTTCAGCTGCCTGTTGAAGGTGTCTTTAATGTCCGGTTGGCAAGTAATGTCGGTGTTTACACAGAGACAGTGATGTTAGCCAAGTACCATCTTGTAATCAGTAAGCTTATCAGTTATTACTTGATTCGCTTTGTTTGACAGGATGATCGTTGAATCGTGTCTACCAGACATTGCACGTGAATAACCGTGATTGAGGTAAAAAGGGCAGCTGACCCTTTGGGCGTTGATTTTCTGCGAGCCCGAGTCTGGAATTCGAGATGAAGATAGGCAGGAAATGCATGCCCTGTGCTCACAAATTGTGCACGCTGCACGACTTTACGTTTCAAGTTTCAGGGGCGTTTGCACCTTCCGACACTTAAAAATAAAAGCTTGTTCTTGACTGAATAGCCGAACAGGTGAATTATGTCTCCACCGCACAAAATCAAGGCTGCGCAGCGTGCTGGTTCCCATGAGCCGATGGAAGTTTGATCAGCATATTGGATGTGAACATTTTCAGGGGATTTCTTACAGACTTTGTGCGCAAGCGGGATACCCAGCAGTCGTTCGAATTGTCTTCCCTAAATGTCTTAGGAGCAGACAGTGGGAGTAGGCAGAACTAGTTAGTGGCGATTCGTAACCGTCATATCGCAGTTATGCCTTTTATATTTGTTACGTTATTTGTTAATTCCGTATCCAGAGCCCAATGTGAAGAGCCATTTGGAAACATTGGCTACCTTGCTCTTTGGAAGTGAAAATGCTCAGGGGACAGCGTCAACAGCTAACTTTAGGGAACAAAAATAAAACAGGTTGACGGAAAATAATTGTTAAAAAATGTAACGTTTAACAGTAAACTCGAAAAGTTAATTCGGAAAACATATGTTTAAAATAATAAATCATCGGGCCGTTACATAATGCAAGTGTGGGAGTTGGACCGGGTTTAGAAATCTCTTACGGTAAATAATCACAATTCTCTTAGCATACGCGTGGTGATGTTGGCATATTGAAATCATGGGAGACTGGGGATGGGAAAAGTATGGTAGGCTGTAAGCAATGCTAATTGGTCGTGCAAAGGGAGTGAAAATCACTGAGAGGACGTAAACGCGATCCTTTGGCCTAGAAGTTTATTCGCATTCTGCCAGTTAACCAAATGGCCGAGCAGTTATAACGGAAAAATCCAGCACGAGTGATGCAATGTCAGCACTCCGGCCATTCAGTACTTACCACATAAGCGGGCAGTAAGCCTTTATAAAGGAAGATCCGTTTATTACCATAAGTATGCACTAGCATAGTGAGGGAACCACAGCAGACGCTTTTTCGTCGCGTTCTCACCTGCTTCACGGCGGCCAAGGTCTGCCACACCAACTTCTCTACGTTGGATCAATCTCCCCTCCTTTCAACCTATACTTCTGATAACGGAGCAGCCCCCCGGCAACGCTGCCCCGACTCTTCTTCCTCGCCGCCGGAATTGAGGCCAACCCTGGATTTCCTTGGTACTGCCCGTTCTGTCAAGTTCGCCTGGGCCGCCACGACTGTTCTGTACGTTGCGGCTCATGCGATGGTTGGTGCCATCTCCGCTGCAGTGGTCTCGCCAACTCTGACGATT